>JAEQML010055735.1:0-35429 GCA_016904865.1 Pissodes strobi
AAAATAGCTACGACTGGATTATAGGAGATTTATATAAATAAACGAAATTGAAGCAAGCTCTATATAAACTAGTGCAGATATCTCATGCAGCTTAGAGTACCTACCAACTTAACAGTAAACAAGCTTATCTTAAACAACACCTAAAACTAATTTGACGTTAACAAAGGTAACTAGAAGGTTTAATACGGAATAAGTCGGTTTCACCTTCACTGAACTTAGTTACAAAATAACCTTGATTAAAATTATATCCCTAAAGACGGTCAATTTGCCTGCAGGGAATTTCCTTTATTAATGTGAAACATGATAAATTGGTTACAGATGTCCAAGTGATGTATGTAGATGTAAAATTACTGACAATAATGCTTTGGTAATTACAGTCTGAAATGAATTTCAAGATCATTAGACCGTAATCATTAATATAACGAATAATGTACTTTGAATATATTTTATATAATTACTTTAGATTTTTCTTAACCCTACAAAGCTCGTAAATTCTAGAACTGCCGGACACATACTAGCTGATATTTTGAAAATATCCAAAATGGTTAAGAAGCCATCTAATCTTCGTTCTTAGTCTGCATAACTTTTAAAAGTAAATGCGCTAAATCAGTTTTTTGATTTGATGATGGTTTTTTCAGAATATTACGCCCGAAAAGTGGGGAAATACTAGACCACTTCGACAGAAGTTGGAGGATATATTAAAATATAATAATGTTGAATCTAACGATTATGTAAGAAGGTAAGAGTAAAGGTACTTGTAGTGTTTGTTGTTTAAGAGTTTAATTAAGTTCTCTCATTTAATATACAGGCGCTGACTTGTTTTTTGACTTTATGACTATTGTAGGTTTATCTGAAACATGGCTGTGTGATAATATTTCGGATGATGCAGTGACTATTAATGGCTATAATATAGTTAGAAAAAATAGGGCCACTAAGGGTGGGGGCATCGCATTTTTTTTATAAGGGGTCACCTAAGTTTTAAGATAATAAATACACCATTTTATACTGCTAGTTTGGAAGATCTTTGAATAAGGTGTAAGATGGGAAGTAAAAATATGTGCTTTGGTGCTTTTTATAGACCGCCAAATACCAATGTTGTTGAATGTTTAGGTACCCTAAAGACTATGCTATCCTCTCTTATTCCTGAGCACGATATGGTTTTGTTTGGATGGGATCTAAATATAGATCTGCTGACCGATTCAAATAGTGTTAAACTGTTTAACAATTTATTGGAAAATACAACTTATTCCAATAAGTATTAAGTCCAACAATTCGAGCACACTCATTGATGTAATGGTGTCTTCCACAAATGACTTAGTGGGAGATTGTAGTGTTGTTCAAATGGATCATATTTCCGATCATTCGTTGGTTGATTATAAAATAAATATCAAAAAAGAGAGAAAAAGACTCCAATATTTTGAACATATAGAAATTTCAGTAAATTTAACTACAATGCTTTAATTTCGGATCTAAATTCGCTATTATGGGAATGTTTATATAACATGGAAAATATCGATGAAATGGTTGACTCTTGAAACGGTAATATTCTTCGGGTTTTTTAGTTACATGCACCATTAGAGACATCGAGAATTACTAAGTCACCTGTTCCTTGGCTTACGGATGACCTTAAATTAATGATGCGGTTACAAGACAAAACTCTTCTAACATTCCGTAAATCAGGGACGGACGCGGATCGGCACAGTTATAGGGATCTACGCAATTTTGTGATTACTGTAGTGCGAAAGGAAAAAAGAGCATACCTGAATCATAAATTTAAATCTGATCTAAAGCAGTTAGGAAAACTATTAAGTATCGAAATATTTGGGAAAAATTTTGATCTTTTATTGGACATTAATCTTAGGTTTGGATCACATATAAAAAAAATAGTTCGAGAGTCATATCTTAAATTAAAACTTCTATACTTTCATAAGGAAATATTTAGCACTGACATTAAATTGAGACTATGTAATTCATTGATTTTATATGGGTTGTCATATTGTGATGTTATATTCTGGCATGCAACTCTTAAAAGAAACATTGGGATCCTCCAGAGAATTCAGAATTCGTGCATTAGATTTGCCTTTGGTCTGCGCAGGTTTGATCATATTAGTGACAAACTAGCGGAGTCTTCGTGGCTGACAATGGAGGAAAGATACCGGACTCACATGGCATCAATAGTGTTTAATTTGATTAAATACAAACTTTCAGCTTATCTAAATTCCAGGCTTGTACGAGGCATTGACGTGCATAATCGACAAACTCGATCTAGACATTCTTTAAGAGACCGAAACATAGAACTTCTCAATTTCAAAAATCTTTTACATATAATTCTGTCAAAGTATTTAACAACATTCCAATTGCCACAAAGAGTCTAATAAATACTGCAGCATTCAGAAAGCAAGTCAAACGCTTAATTGTTTCCCGAAGAACGTAATGTTTTGTTTTGTACAGTTATATTTATATTATAATAGCTATTTTTATGTTTTGATTAGTATTTATACGGTTGCTACATTGGGATGGTTACGTGGAAGAGCGATAGAATCAAACGGCGCCATCCATTGGTATCTTCTTCTTCTTTCAGCAACCCTCCTGCATCCACTCCTGGACATAGGTCTCCCCTTGCTGCATCCATTCGGATCGGTTGAGTGCCATCTGGTGCCATTTTCTTCCCGCTATCTCTCTTATATCGTTGATCCATCGTTTCTGTGGATGACCAGTACTTCTTTTATGTGGCCTTGGACGTCACTGTATTATATGTCTTGTCCATCTGTCATTGCCCTGTCGTGCCACATGCCCCACCCAACGCCATTTCTGACGTGCGATGTGCTCTATAACATCGTAGACTTTTGTTCTTTTTCAAATTTCCTCGTTCTGTATATGATCCCTTAGGCTTACCCCTAACATAGTTCTTTCGATTGCTCGTTGTGTTGTTCTTAATCTATTCGCGCTTTTAACTGTGAGAGTCATTGTTTCCATACCATGGGTCAAGACTGGCGAAATACATGTGTTGAAAACCTTCTTTTTTAGGTTTATAGGAAGTGTTGGATTTCTTAATGTTGTTCCCAATTTTCCTACAGCAGCCCATGTTAGTCGAATACGCCTTGTTATTTCGGCTGTTTGATTTTCTTTACCCAATGTTATGGTGTGTCCTAAATATATGCATTGGTTGACTTTCTTTATTTGTTGACCTTCTAAGTGTACGTCGCCGGGATCTGGAGTCAACAGTTTGGTTTTATCGATGTTCATTTTTAAACCGATTTTTTCGGACTCTCTCTTTAAGTCTACCAACATTTCGATAAGTTCTTCCTTCGTACTGCTGATTAAAACTATGTCGTCGGCGAAGCGTAAATTGCTCAGATATCTACCATCCACGCGCAGGCCCTTTTTGTCCCAATCTAGTCTTCTGAATACGTCCTCCAATGCGAGGGTAAATAACTTAGGCGATATTGTGTCTCCTTGTCGGACGCCTCTGTTAATTGGTATTCGATTGGTTGTTACATCTTCTTGCACTTTAACTGTGATGGTCGCCTCTTTGTATATGTTTTTAAGCAGATTAGTATACCTTGAGTCTATTCGAACATTATTCAACCCTCGGATTATCGCCCAAAGCTCAACAGAATCAAAAGCCTTGTTAATATCTATAAAAGCGAGATGGAGGGGCGTATTGTATTCGTTACACTTTTCTATAAGAGTCCGTAGCATTTGAAGATGCTCTACAGTGCTATGCCCCTTGCGAAAACCAGCCTGATCACTCGACTGATATACATTTAGCTTGCGCGTAAGCCTGTTCGTAAGAATCTTGGTAAGGAGCTTATAAGGATGGGGCAATAAGCTTATTGGGCGAAAGTTGCTGTTGTCTCTCTTTTTGTGTAACAAGATGACTTGGGTATTTTGCCATGTTTTTGGAATATTACCGATGTGAGGACATTTGTTCATTAAGATTTTCATGGATTCTATTGTGGTTGTGCCTCCCATTTTTATCATTTCACTAGTGATTTTATCTTGACCAGGAGTTCCACCATTTATAACTTGGCTTAGGGCTTTTTCAATTTCGGTGGAGTTTATGTCAGGGATTTCTTCTGAGCCGACGTTCATGATCTTACATTGAGTATTGGCGTTCTCTAGTTCCGGTGCAATTGATGAGTATAGGTCTTTATAATATTCTTCGATTATATTTACTATTTCGTCACTTTCGTATTTTATTTCGTCGTCTTTGTTTTTCATTTGATAAATGCGTGCTTGTCCCTTTTTATCAAGTGATTTCAGCACTCTCATATTTTTGTTGTTTTCTATTACGGACTCTATCATGCTGTTGTTGTGATCTCTTATGTATCTCCTTATACTTCTTTTAACTTTTATGTTAAGTTCTCTATAGCTAGGGTCACTTCTATGTGCGTTTCATCTTATATTCATGAGGTCTCTTGTTTCTTTTTAAATCTTACTGCATTTTGGTTTTTCCCTTGAACAGATCTGTTTTGCCGCTGTCTGTATGCAGTTTCTTAATTATTGTTCCAATTCATCCAAGTTCATTTCGGTCATCTGGGCAATAGAAAGGAGTTTGCTTTTAATGTTCCTTTGAAAGGCGTCAACATTTTCTTGAAGCTCCAGAATTGTTGGAAATCTTTTTTGTTGGATTAGTTTCTTCTTTTCCGTTCCAAGGTTAATTTTGATTTTTGCCCTTACCAGTCTATGGTCGCTACCTGTATTGCATCTATTTAATGCTGAAACATCGGTTATTATGTACCTTTTATTTGTTATTATAAAGTCAATTTCGTTTTTCGTTTTTGAGTCTGGGCTTCTCCATGTTCATCTTCGGTTAGCTGGCTTTTTGAAAAAAGAGTTCATGCAGATAAGATTTTCTGTTTGGAGATAGTTAATTAACGTTTCACCCCTTTCATTTGGGGCGCCTAGTCCAAATTTTCCTCTGTTCGGAATATTGTCTGTGTTCGTATCTCCTATTTTGGAATTAAAGTCGCCCATTATTATAACAAAGTGCGTCTTTTCAGATTTTTTTGCTGTGGTTATATCCTCATAAAGTTGATCTATTTGCTGTTCTTCTGCTGTACTTGTGGGGGCATACACTTGGATTATCTGCAGCTTATATCTTTCTGATAATTTGACGATTATAAAGATGACCCTGTCGGAAATTGATTTCATTTTGATTACTTGATAGGTAAGCCTTTTATTGATGAGTAGTGGTACTCCTCCAATGTGGTGGTTTGTCTCGCTGTTAGATCATGTGGCCCGACCTAATAACCGTGCATTTTTCTTCTGACAGTCGTGTCTCGCACAGGCCAATTATATCCCAATTGATATGACCTAGCTCTTCTTCCAGCTCTTCCATGTGGTCTTCAGTTCTTAGTGTTCTGATATTGTAAGTGCCAATTGACAGATTTATGGTCTTTGAAGGGGGTTTATGTGCTATCGAATTTTTGCCTCCCCCAGATTCCATGGGGCTGACCTTATCAAAGGTGTGGGATTTGTGTTTACCCACCTGGGGACCCGTTCCGTTTGTTTTGAAATTCGCCATAGGGGGATAATTTAGCCTTAAGTCTTCCGGTATTTTGGTATAAAATTTGTATATTTGTATTTATTTGTATATTGCAATATAAAGGCACTTTTGATTTGATTTGATTTGATAATTTTGAGTTCAAACCATATGAAGATTCAGGAAGTACATAACTTCTTTCTGATAATGAAATTAGTAGAAGTATTGACGAAAATAGTGTTGCTTCTAAGAAAAAATTTAACTTCAATTAATGAGTTTCGTGTGGAGCAAGAAAATTTTGGAAAAAACGGAATAATTGAAAATAATCCAGGACTAATTGTTCGTTTGGTTGGAAGGATCTATTCTACAAACAAGTCAAGTAAATCAGGTTGAAAAAATCGAAATAAGAATTAAGCACAATTCAAACCAGACCGAATCGCTTGCTGGATCGTAAGTTAGTTTGAAAGGGAGAAATGGTCATCAATGGAACACGATTCCAAAAGTGTCAGCGAGAATCCTTAAGAGAAAATTGGCCATAATTTCAAGTTCTTATAATTTAGATGAATATATGACTCCGCTAGAGTTTTTTAAATCATTCATTTCAGATAATAGTTTGGATAAAATATTAGAACATACAAGAAATATGATATGAATAAAAGCCCAGAAATATGAAACAAAATCGTCTACTATTTTTCTGGTTTCTAGAAATAAATTATAATTCCATCGCTATGAAAAATAATCCATTGTTGCCGTTATTACTTTTCGACAAAAGAAAATGTGGCGTTGCCTACAAAGCGACAATGAGCAGAGAAAGTTTTAAGTTTTTGGCAGATTTTTTTTTAGATCTGGTAAAAAAGAACTAGAGAAGATGAGAAACCATCGATTAATTTGCCGTGACCGAGAGATTTGAGATATTCTGTAAGAATTTTAGGGAATAAAACAAATACAGGAAGTTTAGCTTTGGCGGAAATTTCGTAAAGCATTTATGCAACTATTTCATGCTTCATTTCGCAATTTGACAATAAACAACTGATTTACCTCCGTTCCTTTAGCAGGCGATCTATTCAAAGAACTTTACAAAACAACCATACTGGGAACAATCCGAACAAGCAAACGCGAAATTCCGCCAGAAAAGCTGGTCGGTATAAACAACTATTTTAAACCATTTATCACCATAAAGTAGGGGGTGGTAATTCACTTTGAAATTGACAACTCTAATTAGCAAACTGTATTACCATAGGTAGGTGGAGGTTTTATTCATAAGGTGTGAATTGAAACATGTGTTTTAGGTATTATGCACTTTAATAATGCAAGATTTTAATTTGCATTAAATATGATTACTATATACAATGATTTCTAACTACTTTTAAGCATGCATCCTTTCATACATAAAACTAAATAATGTAGATGAGGTTAACCATTACTAAATTCTTTATGTCTAACAAAACTTCTTGATTATTTAATTTAACAAGAACTTCTTTCTTTACTGAATCAATTCAATTTAATTTCAACTAACTGCTTCTCGTTCACGCAAAATACCTTGTACTTTACGTCTTCTTCGATTCTTCGAACTTAAATTCACGAGGGATGTAATAGATTTGTCTACTACTAATTTCCAACCGCCACTTCACCTTCTTCTGTCTTCAACAGGAGAGACGCTACGAGTTGCATTGTCTCTAGAAAATGCTTTAAAACGCCCAAAGAGTCCTTAATTCAGTATTGAACAAAGGGAACACAGATTACAGCAGATATGTTCGAAATATCTGTGCAAACAAATAAGAAAAACAACTAAATATCTATATTATGCAGGAAGACAAGAAAAATTTGAAGAAATCGGGAAAACCTGAAGTATTTGAAACGTACCATTAAACAAAAGGTGCCGTAGCCGTCGACACGTTCCACCAAATGTGTTCTGGAATGTCTACATCGAGAAAATACGAAGATGGCCACTATGCATATTTTACGGTATGTTGAATATTTTTTGTATTAAATTATGTATTCTCTACAACAAACAGATAATTAAAAAGTGCCAAACTCCTATGGACTGAAAATTATATATGATGACCCTTCAAGGAAGCCTTACCAAGCCGTGGTTGCAGAACAGGACTCCAACTTTGCACCGCTCGCTCTCTGAATCGATAGCAACTATTTTAAAGCAATCCATAGAAGTAGAGAGACCAACTAAAAAAAGACTGATCGGGTCTAATTCCTTCCTGGTAGGCAATACACCAATTTGTTTAGAACATAGTGTAAAATTATGTTTAATATGTGGGTCAAAACTGAATAAATAATCAGACGATTTGTAAAATTTGTTCAGTAAATAAAGCTTTTAGTAAATAAAATTGCTTTACTGATTTCAGTTAATTATTAGAATTGTTTTCAGAATTTCAAACAAAAGTTATAAAAATTGCGAATGTTTAGTCTTAACGTATATTTAGATATGCTCAGCGCTCCAGAGTCAAATATGAAAGGGTCTCATATAAGTATTAACAAAAACGTATTAACGCACCTGAATCACTGCACCGGATAATCAGTTTTTGTTGCGTTTATATTTCCCGTACTGATAAATATAGAGGGATGTGTTGGATTATTTGGTATCCAAATATGACTCGAAGCTAAGAAAATTATAATAATTTTTTAAAGTTTTCATACATCAAATGATCGAAAAGGCATTATCAGTTTCTAAAAATAAAGCATTAATTTTTTGGAATTACGTGTATATTTCTAAATATTTTCACTCGGATTACTTTCCCCATAGCAAAGCCCGCTCTTACGCATTATCTTCATCAATAAAGGATATGCTCTAGAAAAGCACCAAAACGCGACACCCTGTAATATGAAAAATAAAATTAGTTTCGTCAGATAGTTACGAACATTCAACGAGTTGAAAATTTTACAACCCTTTAAAGCTCTTTCACATAAAGCTGCGTTTTCAGCAACCTCTGCCGCAAAATTGCAAAAGTTTCTTTTGAGAACTCATGCTTTTATAGGCGAATTTTCAAGTTTAGACGAAATTTATAATGCACGTAGTACACTTCAGTGCGTCAGGTATATAGGGATCTCGATGGAAACCTAGATTGGTTTGAATTATAACTTATAATTTATTAGTGGAAAGGTACTTGAAATATATTAAATCGGCTTAATTTTTCTAAGGCTTTATCGGCTTTATTGATTTTTTTGAGCAATTGAAGTGGAAATAAAATGGCACTGTTATATTTGTTACCTATCATTTAATAATCTATTAGTTAAGAATTTTTACTATACGCTTTTATTTGCATTGATTTTATCAAAACCAAAACAAAACTTAGTAAGAGACTGAGGGTGTAGAGGTTTGGAGCATGCTGTCAATATTTCCCAAGTGATCGAGCTGCGCCAGTACACAAAATAATAGACTGAAAATTTTATCAATCGATGTGTTTATTTTAACCTTCCTCTGACAAAGTCTAGATGGGAAATAAAGTTATGGTCGAATAATCTTGGTGATCTCTGTACCCTGGTTCACTACCCGTGCTTTGTTGATGGTGATACAGGAGATGTCTGAAGACCACGAATCTGTCTTGTGACTTCACTAAAAATGTCCTGGTTGTGTGAACGAGAATGGTGGGAGAGGCATCAAAACATGAAAGAAGAAATAGTACGTTCTCTCTCAATTTGGCGAAGAGCGTTAGTTTAATTTTTGAGTGAAATAGGCAGACAAAAGGTATAGCGGAAATAGCCCCTAACAGAGCTGTTGTGAGTACCAAGAAAAGGTACTTAAGTATTAAGTACAAGTTTTTTTTTGAATATGAAACAAGTATATGTAAAAAAGGAAGTAGTTATAATATAAAGTAAATTGTATTGAATTGTCCAAATTTAAGTACAAATAACAAATTCTACGAGAATCAGAGTTATGTTCAAAAATTTTTACTTAACTTTGCGTAGTAGAAATGCCATTTAAGTAATAAGTACAAATACTTTAAAAATATATCAAATTTAATTATTGCTCATCGATAGCCTTAATTGGAGATATTCAGCATCGGCGGTATATCCGAATATTGGAACACAAGCGTTTTCGTTAATGTTTTTTTTTGTATTAATAACATGATTAACAGAAACAAATGACTAATGCTGTCCCAGGTAATTTAAATTAAAAAACATCATTGCTTCAAGTTGCAAGTTCAACATTTAATTTGCCATCACTGACGTCTACAAGGCACATTAATAATTTGGGCAAAAGTAAAGAGACGCGCAACAGGAGCAGATGACGGGAGGACTGTGTTATATTTGCTATTTAAAAAACACAGTTTTAATATATTTATAATCCTCCAGCGTGCTGAGACTGGTTCTTTGATCCGCAAAGAAGCATGGAAGAGATTCGAACGATCATTGACATCACTGACATCAGTTGATGAAATTATCCTCATCATAATCTACAAACTGAAATCTGTGCCCTTTTAATTCTTGCACTACTCCAATGTTCTCCTTTTTTTAATGCTATTATACGACCGTCGATCATATTACTAAATTAAGTTCCCGTTTTTGAAGTTCCTAGTATTACTTTCCGTATAAAACGCCTATAAATTTGTCGGGAAATACGATACATGAGTATAGCCACCAAAATATGACGTCTAACAAGTTTTAAACTAATCATCCTTTAATATTTAATAAAAATATGGAATTTGCAATGTTGTAAATGTTACAAAATCCGGTAGTGCGATTTTTCCCTTTTACTGATCGATTTGTGTTGTCGGATAATCTCGCTACCTTACTTCCGAGTACTGTACAGTCCATCAATACTGAGGAATGCTGTTCCGAGTCGCTTGAGGCATTACTCCATTTGGAGCGCCCTCTTGACAGATGTGGTATATATTCTTTTTTGTGGGAACTGATGAGCTCTTGTCGTCTGGACACTCGAGACGAGCAGACAGCTTGAGTATCTAAAATTATCGTTGTTATTTTTGAATATTAGGTCTAAATACCGTCTGATTGTGTTGTTGAATTAGTTGGCAATTGAGCTAGTATGTGTATTTTCTGAAATTATCGGTCATATTGCTTAAAAACCATGCATGACGAATAGTCTGGTTACCCTGCCTAAAAAAAGGTTTGTTACAAGTAAAAGTCGGTGTTACGGACAAGTCTTGGCGACTTGTTGGTCCGACATATCTTCTGACCGACAAGAACAAAAATTGTAACACTTGTTTGTAACAGACATACACGTTAGTGTTGGCTTTACGATCAAGTAGTAGAAGTAATATCAGATTTCGTATAGTTGGCAGGAAGTCATGCCATAGAATTATTAAAAACCGAAAAAAAGTCAAGTCAAAGAGAAAACGCAAAAGATGGTATATTAGAAACCTTTTACCGAAGAGACATTTGGAGGGTGCAAATAGCGCATTAATGAATGAACTACGATGGCAAAGTGGATAAAAGAACTGTGTTCGATCGTCTCACAACGAGTTTGAGTATTTGCTTCATCTACTATTAAATGAAAAAGCTAGAAAACACAATGTATCTCCAGGAGGAAAATTGGCACTAACTTTACGGTTCATAGCTATGGGTGACAGCTCTGGAAGCACAGCACAGAATATCAAAGAGTAAGTTGCGCGAAGTAACTCTAAATGTTTGTATAGCAGTTGCTCAGGTTGTGCGTGAAGAAATTAAGGTGAGAATTATTTTTATATCTTAATTTTAAATATACTATTTGCTACACAAAATCTTAAAAAATAGATTATGTGGATTAAAAGAAACCACTCGTGTGGGTGGGTTGGAATATCTCGCAGGGGTAGGTGGGTTAGAAGTCGGGTGTTTACGTAGCGAGAAACGAAGTTCGACTTGGCATGTTGGGTTAAATTTTGCTGCCGACTTTGACATGTCGTCCTTCTGCCCCGATATCAAATACATTTCGTTTACGTAAGCACAGACAAGTCGGCCCACAAGTCGGCCCACATGTTCTGTTCTTACGAAAACCGACCTTTAGTGTATCTATATTGGATGGTTAAAATTATTTACAATTTAACTAGGGTCCTTCTGTGGGACAGAATTGCTTCTCTTGGGGCTGAACGTCCATCAGCGGCCTTCTCTATGCCGACCTAGAGAATTCCAGGTTCTATTTAGACGGATAGAAGCTGTAGGTCATCTGCCTACATATATCGTAACTATTATCGTTGTTTATCATTTTGGTTGATAAACACACTGTTAAACGACTGTAGGTCGTTTGCTTTCTATATCATATCTATTACCGTTATTTCCTGTTTTTGTTTACTGAACTTGTTACTTACCGTTGGTCAGCTGTAAGTTATCTGTTATCATGTGTCATATCTATTTCTGTCTCTTATCCTAATTGTTTTAAAAATACTTGTTTCATTCATTTTGCTAATGTTATCATATTGCTTTATTTTTACCCTGATCGGCTGTAAGCCTCATGGCAGTAATTTGTTTCACATGACTCCAATTTATAACTTCAAATTTTCGCATTGATACCGGTATCGTACTGAGCTCATTTCATTTTCACCCGTAGATACTTACTGACTATATATATAAATATTTACTTCGCAGGTTATCTTTTTGATATACTTAGTATATTTTTAGAAATTGTTTATTGGTATAATAATATTATCGCTGCCATGGGATTATTTTAGATTAGTTTTGGTTAATAATGGTTATACCTGTATAATTTTCCGGCTTTATATATATATTTACTTCACAGGTTATGTTATTGATTTAGTATATTTTTAGTAACTGTTTATTAGACTAATGATATTATCGCTGCTATATAGTTGATTTAGAATAAAATTAGTTTAGTAAAATATTTTCTATTTATAGGGTTTCGTGATTGACTGTATTTGGTCAGATTTTAAGAATTCAACGTTTGGTTGGAATTATTTATTTTAATGATATTTAACATGGATTAAAACTTAGTACCTTATTTTAATTTGATTTAATAGTCTGATAATCTAGATGAAACACATTATAGAGAAGCTTCTCATGGGTTTATGGGCATCCCATAACCTCAAATTAATTTGAGATAGAATTAATTGTCATTGGAGTGTATGTGAAAGTTGCTAATTTTTAAATAAACAATTTAATTAGCATCTAGAATATGTTTTTTAAGGACCTACCTATGGTTACTAATTTTAATATCATTCTTGTTGAAATTGATTTAATATTTTTTTAAATTATTGTCCTTACAAAGTTTATCGCACAGTGTTCAGAAAGTATCAATTAATCGTTGGTAAAACTTTACTAAGTTATAATTTATTTGGAAATCGCGCTACAAATCTTTGTAATACAAATAATTTAACATAAAACATTAAATCAATTTCAGAAATAGTGATAGGAACCGTAGGTAGGTAGGTACCTTTATTTTTATTACATTACGATCATCTAGAGCTTACTCTAATAAAAAGCTTAACTTATAATGTCGGTTTTAATGCATGGCTTTTGATAAAAGCTTGCTTAACACCATAAAATTTAATTGTCACCCATCTTATATAGGCATGCAAAATTTCAGGGAAAACAAACACCGAAAATAAGATTAAATAAAAAAAATCTTACATCAATAATGGTCTATGATGAACAGTTTTCTTTGCATAACTGACTACTGGATTATTACTGGATTCATTTTGTATTTCAAGTAAAATGTACTTAAGTATTTAAAAATACTTCAATTAAAAATACATTTTTGCTGGTACTAAGTATTTTAATAATACTTAAGTACCAAATTTCGTAAGATTTCAAGTAAAATTTACTTGAATGATATTTTAAGTATTAAAATAGAAGTAAAATTTAAAAAAACTTAACATTGCAATTACCAACATTTATTTTAGTGCATATCTAATATTTGAAGTATCTTTTTGTACTTAAGTATTTACGTCAAGTATTTAAAATACTCATTAAAACAGCACCGGCTCCTAGTCCATCACGTTGAAAAGTGATAAAGGGCACAGGAGAAAATTTGTTAATTTAACACTAATTAATATATTCCTTCACCAATTTGCGTAGAACTAATTTTGAAAATCTGTTTTTGGACGGATATATTTGAAAGCAAATAATTTACAGAATAAAAATTTTATTAATATTGTATGACTAGATTGAAAGGCAATTAAATAGAAATCAGATAACGAATTAGAACTATTTCAATAATTAATCTCGAAATCAATATGAGATAAATAAAGATATATTCAGAACAAAAATACAAGTACAAATACTAAAACCAAAGTCATATTTCCGCCAAGACCCAAAGTTGTTCTGAGAAAGCCACACTCTTTAAATATTGAACCAAAAACAAATTGAATATATGTACTTTTAAGACTAATCAATTGAGATCATCTCTAACAAGATCAGATAACATAAACGATAAATGCGCAGACAGTTGGTGCTATTAGTTGAATTGCTTAAATAATTGTTGCTCTTTTGTAGGAATGAGGCTCTTTCCTTCTTCACAAAGCGTTAATCCACGAAATATATATAATTCCTTATACCCAACAGGCAAAATATACACTAAGGCTACAAGACAACATGAGTATATGCAAAAGGCAATAGGTACATGATATAGGCAAACAAAACCCCACCGGTACAAGGCAACATAGGCATATGCAACAGGTACTAGGAAAACGATATTATAGACATTGGTTGTCCTTCTAATGCACTAAGCATCAATTTGCCTAAAACGAGATACGATAAGATAATGATACGCTACGATTAGGTTGAAAACAATTCCAGGTTCAACATTTAATTCAATAGAAAATCTCTCGTAATTCCACGCGTGAATTTTAAGGTCAATTTACCCTTCCCACCTGGAATATTATATCTATACTTCAGAAAAATACATAAACCAAAAAATAGTATGAAATAATAACGGTACCTTCTCAAAATACATCTCTTTCTGATAATTGTAATAAGTAAAAAATAAGAGAATAAAAAATTGAAAATATAAAAGTATGTTTAGCTATAAAATATTTTGTCGCATCCCACGAATTTACATATTATTCAATGAAACCTTGCACTAATACTTTTTCCAATCTAATAAAAATTCTGTATTAATGCTGCAGAAATAACAGTTCGTTTTTTTAAACGGTCAATGAGATGTTAAGAGCGATGTAGGAACCGAATTCTTTGGCCAAAGACTCAGTGAATTTTAATTGACTAAATTTTATAAACGATAAATGTGTTTAACATAAAAATACATATTATTAATCCAGATGTATTCAACCCCGAGGAAGTAACGAATATATATTACAAATTTAATTTGTATTTAAAATTCTACCCAAAATAAAGAAATTCGTTCCTAAAACATAATTATCTTTAAGTTACTTAACGATATGACATAATCTTGGTTAATTTGATTTTCTGAAATTGTAATCTAACTTTCTAACCACTACCGAACTAACCCAAACTAGTTTTAAGCTTGAACTAATCCTGTTTTAGAGGAAATAATCCCTCTGTTACACAAATCGGCACTATAGCAATACTCTATTGGATTTTGCATTTGCTCGAGACATTTTTATCCTACGTTGCCGCAAGTTCTGCCCTAATAAAAGAAAAAGACCTGGCTTCGACTGGAAATAGTTTGTAACGATATATTTTTGCGAATGCAGCTCTATTGATAAAGTTTAATGACGACTTTTAAAAAGTCTTTTATATTGGTCGTATTATTTATTCATATAAAATGCAGATCTGTGAAATATGATATTTGCTTGTTTAAATCTAAAACGTAAAAATAATTCACGGGTCTTCAGCCAATAAGGTTTATTAAAAGTTGATTTGTTTTGCATCCAAGCTTTCGGTCATTATATCGTGACCTTCGTCAGGGCTAAAAATACTTTTATATACTAATGTACAATATATAACAATTTTCTTGCAACTTACAATCAAAACTAGTTTAACTCAATTTTGGCAATTATAACATTTTAAAAAATATTGTAAAAAATTGATAAAATATTAGAATAACATATAGCACTACATAAAATGTCAAAGTCAATCTACTTTGTTTCAAAATAAATAATTTACGAGGTATTAAAGGAATACTTGATATTTGATGTTAATTAATTTAGTAATAATGGCAAGGTGTATTGGTACAAAATTATCGATTATTTAGTGATAAAATATAAGAATAAATTGAGCTTAAATCATCAATTTCAGTTCTCTTATTCATAGAATTAGTTTTATTTATTTCGACCATTTCTAAAAATAACCTTTTATTTAAATTTGTTTCTGTATGGAGAATTTTGATTTCATTAAAGTTTGGTATGTGACCAGTAATATATGCATGTTCAGATAAAGCAGAAGTATTTTTTTGGAGTCTTATGTCACTTTTATGTCCAGAAATTCTATTTTTTAGCCGTGATCCTATGAATAATTCTAAAACTTTATATTCGAGTTCAATTAAAGTCGGACTTGCCGCTGATGCAGTTCGACGGCTGAGGGGTAGAGGAGAAAAACCCTACAAAAACAGGTGGCGGCGAAGGCCGTCAGTAGCAGTAGTTTTGTTTTTAAATGTTTTGATAGAGGCTGAGTGAAATCAAATTTCTTTGACTATAGATATAGTATGAAAATTTTTAATTCTGTAAATTTGTACCAATAATAGTTTTTAATGATTATTTTTGCCCTATGGAGCCCATCGTATAAATAACTAAATTAGTGTAACATGCAAAATTATTTGAAAATACAGACATTCATTTTGTAGGGTGAAAATAAACCAGTGGTCAGTGGTGTAAAAGATGCCAAATTTTAAGAAGATTTGATAATGTGATGGGGCAGCACACTTTGACCAGTTTTGTAAAAGTGAGCCAAAAATGCGATTTTTCAATGCTAAATTCTTTTATTGGGAAAACTAATACTAAAATTAGTAGGTAGTTCGGTGACAAAACAACTTTGAATGATGCAATTGTTTTTGTTTTTCATACCTGATCGATTGGTTACACTACTTTTTATCAGAGTAAATTATTAATAAAGAAATGGCCTCAAATTAGGTTTTTACCCTCTAATCGTTTCATTTTCTTTTTTTCTAGGTAAAACGTCCGTCCAAATCTTACGTTTGTTTTTGACAGATACCACAGATGCCTCTAAGTATATGTGAGACCATTTTTTGACGTCTGGATCTGGGTAAGTGCTCAGAATCTATAACAAATCCAAATCATTCTTTGGAGCCCATCAACTTACAATAATTATTGCCTTATGGCAAAAGCGAACATGCATGAGGCTGATAAAATATGCAGCCCGTTGCATCCATTTCAATTTTCATTGATATTCAACTCTTGAGCAAAAATGATAATTTTAAGTGCATCATCCACCTTCCTAGATTCAGAGCCCTTGAATCCTGAAACTAAAGTCGATTTGAGGTCATCCTTCTAGAAACAGGGGTGAGAGTTTTAATAACTCCTTGTAGTCTTCGCTTGGATGCCTTGGATGTAGATAACCCTTTTTACTCGTTGTTTTTCAATGTTCCTTCGAATTTACTTTTAATTCTGGTACGTGCCCTAGGATTTGCTGTATGCAGTAGCATCAAAAGACATATCGATAATATTTTCACGTAGCTCAAATCAGTCCACTTCCCGAATAACTACTTCAGCCATCTACGCACCAGTATCTTTCGGGGCAACTGGTAGGCCAAGCAAATGCTCAAAATATTTGCCAGTTACGAGAACTGCAAATCTACCTTCGAATGTTTTGACAATCCCATGAGCAACTGAGGGCAACAGTTTCCTATCTCAATTCAAGATCCATTGAGAATGATTTTCAAAAAGTAAATCTTTGATTTACTTGGCCACATTATTTGAATTGACCGCCCGTGCTCGGTTAACGGTAGCTGGAGTTACTGAAGTTTTTGAAATATCTTAGCTAAGGCTCTTTGAAGTTTCTATAAATAAAGTACTTGCTAGTCGACAGAGAGCTGTTCTAGATCCCAAGTAGAGGCAAGTGTCTTGACTTGAACGTAATTTTTTTATTGCTGGAGAGTTAAAACTAGGGCTCTTCGTTACTATGAGGTGATACTAATGGAGATGAGTCTTCAAGTACAACTCTCTTATTGATTTCAGGGATAGCTTGGTAATGCTTATTTTTATATGAATCATTTTTTGTGCACTTAGTTCTTATTTCCGAGGCGAAAACCTTGTGTACTCTATTCATTGACGAACTCATAGGATCTTCTCTTTGTGACCTAAGAAATTCTGTACCTTTATCAGTCTATATTATGTTAGGAAATAACAAATAATTTGACGAGATCACCGTTCCAAATCTGCACCATTTCACAATTGCTTTATCCATGTTTCTTAATTTCTCTTTAACCAGATGTTGATATTCTTTGTACAGCTTCTGCATATCAGCATGGATGATATATTCTGCCTTAACATGTATGCATGCGTTTCTCCACACTTCTTGTAGTTTAGTACTGGTAGCTTTAGCAGCATCCGAAAGTGTTTCTTTCATTTTCTTGTGGTGGTAATTAAAAACTAAAAGTACTTGTTCCTTTGAAGTTAGCCGAGCTCCTAAAACTTCACCACTAGCAGCCAAATTCCCCTTTTGTTTAATTTCCTGCAAAAGGTGAGGTAAACACCAGAAAAGCCCACTAGTTTTTAGGTAAAAGCGATCAATGTATACATCCTCTAAATATTTCTAATCATCATATAAAAATCACATATCTAGAAAAATGAAACACCCATATACAGTGACTGACAGAAAGCGTGCACTAAATGCGATTTTTTTTATATTACCAAATTTATTTTGTGGAAAAGTTCTGTATGTCCTTAAATAAAAAGGAGTATAAACGAAACTAGTACAAATACGAGGGAGGGGTAAAAACTTTAAATTCACCCAAAAATAAAGTACCCTTGAAGGGGCAAATGGAAGAAGGTGTTATGTCACATTTTTAAACAAATATATATTTTTGCAGGAATGTATATGTTATGTGTATTGACGGCCACGCGCAGGTGCGTTGCCCGGGGCGGCGCAATGACCTTCGGAGCCGAACCAGTAAGCAGCCAAGGCGTACTATGTGTCACATGTGGCCAGAATATTTATTAATAGGCAGACATTGAGAAGCAGTTTCCTTGTGATATCCGAAGGCCGCTGTTGGGTCTAATATAAATTCCTCAGGATCTTCAATATACTCGCTAGAAGTCAGCGGGGGACTCTGGGTTTAAGCTATCTGTTCCTCTGATCTATCTCGATTCAGTTCAAGCACCAAGAGCTCATCCACAGCGGACGGCTTTTGTTGCGCGGTTCCGATAGACTAAGAGGTTCGGAAAGTCATTTTCGATGTCTTAAGATATGATAATAGTATTTATGTCTATAATATTTATATCACGGGATGTCAAATCGTTATCGAGTCGACTACTCGGTATTTATAAGATTTCTTAGACAACTTCCAAACCGTAAACTTATCTCACTGTCAAGCTCAAGCCTTCTCCGCTATTGAAGGAAAATTGTAGATAGCAGAACGTCTGTCAGCAGCAGGCTGAATTAAATACAACACAAGGTTAGCCCACAAAATTTGTCTTGGGCAAGAAATTTAGAACTCACTATAGATGGATAGGAGTTCTACTTGATCACCCTATATATGGGGACTACAAAATTAACTCAAAAGTTCAAATTAAATTAAAACAAAACTTCGGCTTATTTTCTCCCTTAGGAGGCCGAGACAGTTATTCATATGCTTTGAAGAACAACAGTAGTGGAAGAAGATTTCCAGGGTGGTCTATTAGGAGGGGATGCTTTTAAATTTATTTATGTTTTTGATTCACTTCTAAGTTATTCGTCTTTTTGTATGTCAATGTAAAAAATTTCAATTTTTACTTGAATCCCAAGAAGTCATTATAAAACGCCAGAAGGGCTTAGCAGGGGGAGGATTGTCAAAAGGTAGTCGTCAGTAGTTGTCACACAAAATATCTACGCCCTAACCTAATTCTATCTCCTAATCTTGGCTAAGCCATATACAAAAATCCGTAATTCGAATGATTACTAATTTGAACACTTGGGACACCCTGTAGGAATTGAAATCAAATTCTAATAATTTCATATATCAAGTGATATATATGCTCCATTCACTGGATAAGCCTTATACATGTACTGGGAGAGTTCAACTCTAATC
Organism: Pissodes strobi; assembly: GCA_016904865.1. Taxonomy (NCBI): domain Eukaryota; kingdom Metazoa; phylum Arthropoda; class Insecta; order Coleoptera; family Curculionidae; genus Pissodes; species Pissodes strobi. Next base: position 19,554 of record JAEQML010055735.1, read on the forward strand.
TATTATTTCTGGAAAAACAAGTTTTATTTGGATTTTTTCTCTAATAAGCAATTTCTATCTAAGGACTTAAGATATTTTAATTTATATCTAACCTGTATTTAGTTTCTTCTCGCACCTCACGCGAAATTTTCAAAACGCGTTCGGAGTCTTAAGGGTTCTGCGAAGCCGATTTCCGTACGAATTTGACAAGGATGGCACTAAAACCTCTTTTGAGCACGTCATCAGGAGCTCGTTGCTAGCATTTTGGTTAGGATTGCCCTAAGAGAGGTCGTACGGAATTTGCTCAAGAAGGGCTTTTAATAAATCGTTGTTTCTTGGGGCTTTTTGGGGGGTGTAAGATATGTGTTATATGCTAATCCCTGGAGACTTGTCAGATGTTGCTCGGCAGTTTTCTGACAGAAGCTTTGTGTAAGGGGAGACTTTTGGGGATAAATGCGTGATTAGTGTATTTCAGACCAAACTACTCCCCGGACACGGCTCTCAGTTCAGAGACCGTGCTGGTTTTGTATGGTATACGAACTAGTGATAAATGACCTTTGATTCTTCTTTTGAGATAACTCCAGTCGTAACAGTATAACTTCGCTACCTCTCGTATGCACTTAGCTAACTTATCATTCTTTGAAGGCGCACGAATTCTTTAGATTAAGCCTTATTTTCTTTTTTCGGCTCCTATGCCTTTTCACTATTCACCCGTAGGCCGAGTACCTAAAGTATGGGGGAGTCAGGGGGCTTTCTATTTCTCGAAACCGAACTAGCCGTCGACGTGTTTTAGTCTTGCCCAGTGTCGTACGTCTAGTATGAAGGACCAGAGAGGCACGTACGTGAAGGGGGGGGGGGGGACCCATACATGTAGGCTGACTCAAAGTGCTTGCAACTAACCTTTCTCGGGGGTGTTACTGAAGGGTGCGCACTACAGTTGAAGGTCTCGGTGAATTGTTGGTATTCGGCCACTTGACAAGGCCTCTTCAAGTATTTAACTTCTATCTTTAAAATTGTTTTCTCCTAAAATTCTTCTGTCATGAAGTTCCAAAAACTCCGAAAAACTCGATAAAGTCGGTAGAAGGCTGAATCGGTATCAGTTGAGGGAGCTGATCCTACAATGTCTTTTCCTTCACTTCGGAGTTTCTTTGACTTGTCTGTGAGCTCCTTAGAGCCCTTCGTTTTTTCGAAATTGTCGAAAATTCGTCTGTCTTTAGGTTGCAAAATTTCAGAAAAACTCAATAAATTCGGTAGGAGGCTGATTCCGTACCAGTTGAGAGTTTTGGTCCTACAATGCCTTCGCTGCGGGGCTTCGCTCGTCCGTAAGCTTCTTAGAGCACTTTCTTTTTCGAGATTGTCGAAAATTTGACAATCCCTAATGGACAGAAATCTCATAAATTCCTCAGAGATGTGAGTCTAGGGGTTAAGTGAATGAGTTGGCAGTCCCGTTAGGATTCCTGAAGATCAACGATGGCGCTGTCCGAAAGGGATTTCTTGATTATTGCCTTTCCGGGATCTGAACTGCAACTAATTTTAACTTTAATTCTAGCGACGCGCTTCAGGGCTGGATTTCCCCACCCGACTGTGCACAAGCGATCGAAGGCGATAATTTTCTCGCGATTGAAAAGACGGTTGGGCTATCGTCGGTTGAGAATTCCAAACCGTCGATTCTAGAATCATGGAACGTTAAACTGTCACATGTCGGTGTACATTTATTTAGGCGGCTTGTATTTTTATACACACGGGTGCTTTAATGCGGTTAGGTGTAAAGGACGTTTTTACAACAGTATCTTTAACTACGCATGGCATCTAAAAATATTATAGATAATAAAGTACACAAAGTTGTGGTGATAGATCTAATATCTAACTTACTTAATACAACAAATATTGAATGAGACAGTTAAGGGTACTTAGCAAATTCAAGTACTACAATTAATCCACTTAAGTCGTTCAGACATGCATGGCACCTTCTGCCATTTTTAAGTGGAAGATTACCAGATAACCTCAGTTTTTCGTTAATAATGCGTAATGTTATTGTTGATTATTGATTTCAAGAAGTAAATTATTGGTGTAAAAAGCATTTGAAAAAGAAAAGAATAACGAATCAGGTTTGAATTTAGTCCGGATGATATGGACGGTGTTGAGGGCCAAAGAGCCCACAGGCAAGTGATATATGTATATCTTTTAAATTTTATTTGTGAGTTTGAGTAAGAAAATATTTTCTTTTGTGTTTTTTCTATGCAACCCATCGTTTCTTTAGCTGCTGCATGTATGCCTGATTTTATAAATTAGTAATGTTCTTCATTATCCCTGCAGTGCATTTTTTTATCGGACCTTATTTTGTTTACGTTGTGGGTGCTTTCATTATCCAAGCTGCTCAAACTCATTTCCTCTGTTATCCTTTTCCCTTCTTCCGTATTTGTTGTTTCTTCCTTCCCATAGTTGCTTGAAAGCACTAGGCTTGATCTTAAGAATTAATGATCACTTTCGCATGTTCTATAAACCCTCACGTCCCCGTATTATTAGGCTTGTCGGCTGTCGAGTTAGGGTAGGTTATTTTGGTCGCATACTGTGATTGATTAACCTGTTCCCACGACTGTATAATGTAGTCTTTTCCCGATTTTGGTGTTCATATCTCCCGGCACTCTGATTTCTCTTCTCTTTCCAACTTTTATTAACCACCAGTTCATCAGTTTCCGCGATAGAGCACAGAGGGAAATACCGGGGGCGGGGCTTAGAGTGAACCTTCTAGTCTGTTGTTAATGTTTGGTTGTTTAGCTGTTCATAGAATTGAAATTTTTTGTTACTATTACATCGTCGTTTGTGTAGTACAACATTGATACTAGCATTACGAGGTGTTAGTGCTTGTCTTGAATAATCGTTCATTAGCTGCTTCTCATGATGTTATAAATCTTCTGAGTCAGAATAAATATCGCTAACCCTTGTTGAGCTCTCTTCTTACCGTTTGCAATCACACTATAGAAGTGGTAATATTCTCCGATGTTTTCTGAACCTTGCGGTTTTTCTTTGTTTCTGTCAGGGCTCTTATGTCTATTTTGTGGTTTCTGAGAGCAATTTACTTATTTTTGATGAAAGTCCTTGGATGCTCCATGTTCAGCATTTTCCTATTGCATGCCTTGTGTCGTCTTCTAACTCCTATTTCGTTCCGAGACTGACTGGTTAACAGCGTGACTTTTCCGGGTATCGTGGAGTTAGCCCGAGACCAAAACCCTTTATCAGGAAAGCCGAGAGTTCTTATTCCATGTATATCTCTTAGATGGGCTGCTTTCACTACAGCTATGAGCCTGATCTGCCCAACCTAAGATAAATTATACGTTTAATTAACCAAGAGCTGTTATAATATCTAAGGTGAAAAACGTATGATCTGCTCTCATTGTTCAATAATTTTGTGAATTAAGTTAATTTGTTTTTATAAAATCCACTTAAAATATCCATATACATTTGTGCAATAATATATGCATGATATTATCAAATAAATCGTTTATATGTACCTAGTTGGAAATGTTTGGTTTTCGACATAAATATAAATATTGGCTTAGGATCAATATACTGAGCAGTAGTTCCCATTTCCAATAAATAATTAAAGCGAAATATGAAAATAATTTTCGGTAGTTTAAATATAAATAAACCGGATGGCAAAATTCTGGAAACATTCAAATTCGTAAAGAGGAATTTTCGCAATAAACGCTGATTTGTTGATTTTTTACGAAACTTAAACAAATTATATTATTTGCAAATTTTGTATTACAGAAATACCTCTACTTATCTGAATTTTCCAATTCCTTGCAAAAATTCATAAACCTTTTAATATTCCATATCGAATTCACCTAAATTTTAGAGCATAAATATTGTGTCAAGGAAGTTTTTAATGCATATCTTTCCTCACTGGCATCGATCGCTCCTACCTGGGCTACATAACCCTTTTGGCATCCAGCAAAAGGGAACAACCAACCTAGGGTAACGTTCCAGCCGTATCAATATATTTGGTAAAGTCGCGACATTATATCCGAAATGTATAGATATCCGGTCCAGTTTTGTCTTAACAACCATGTTAATTTGACTGCCAAAAACTTATCTACCGCGACACCACACATTGCTAGTAAAGGTAGCCGTTAATTTTTCTCGTTATAGAGGATAGAATAAAGGTTAAATGCAAACGCCACAGAACGTTCTTTCCAAACTTTAAACCAGCCAATCCCCTACAAGCTACCCGTTACATGTCATACATAAACAAGTCTGTCTTGTTAATATTTCAAGCAATCACACAAGATTTTGACCGGACAAATCCTACCCAATTTTAATAAATACCCTGGCCGCAAAGAGAATAGGTCCTTAATTATTTCTCCTAATATTTTACTAAAACCTGCTAATTAACGCCACTCCTGATAAACTGCGTGGCGAGGCTTCACCCACTCGCAACAGGCACATTTCACCAGGTTAATAAAAATTGACCTGTTCTCTCTCTTATTCTGCTACGTGGTACTACGACATCGGTAGATATTTTCTATACCGTACTTATGATTTTAATTTGAGATTCATGACTTGACTTGATTTTCAAGCTACTTCACTTGACTTGACTTGATATCAAGTCAAGATCGAGTCAAGTATTTGCTGAAGAAGCTGGCGTTGCCAAAAAGTCTTTGGCCATTGCGGCAAGGTTTGGAAAGATGCATTCGTGTCTCTTCCACTATTCTAAAATATCTTCAGTACTGTCAGCTCTTGGGTCAGAAATATATTTGTCGATTTCGTAACGCCAGGCCATATCGTCGTCTGCATTATGGGCAGGTTTTCCATTAAATAAACTTAGTAGATCTATTTAAAACTTTCCGACACTACTATTTTTACTAGGGTTTGAAGATGCTGCTACTTGAAGTGATGGTTTAGAAATTTGCAGAGAGTCAGCCCTAAAATATTGTGCTTTAAAGATATCTTCATAATGTTTAACTGCTTCTATCTGCAACTCTTTTCCCCAACTTGTATTGGAGAATGTTTCCACTTTATGTTGGGGGGTCCAAAATCAGGAAAACACAGTACATCCAGTTAGTTGTTCTCTCTCTTATTCTGCTACGTGGTACTACGACATCAGTAGATATTTTCTATACCGTACTTATGATTTTAATTTGAGATTCATGACTTGACTTGATTTTCAAGCTACTTGACTTGACTTGACTTGATATCAAGTCAAGATCAAGTCAAGTATTTGCTGAAGAAGCTGGCGTTGCCAAAAAGTCTTTGGCCCTTGCCGCAAGGTTTGGAGAAATGCATTCGTGTCTCTTCCACCATTCTAAAATATCTTCAGTACTGTCAGCTCTTGGGTCAGAAATATATTCGTCGATTTCGTAACACCAGACCATATCGTCGTCTGCATTTTGGACAAGTTTTCTATTAAACAAACTTCGTAGATCTATTTAAAACTTTTCGACACTACTATTTTTACTAGGGTTTGAAGATGCTGCTACTTGAAGTGATGGTTCAGAAATTTGCAGAGAGTCAGCCCTAAAATATTGTGCTTTAAAAATATCTTCAAAATGTTTAACTGCTTCTATCTGCAACTCTTTTCCCCAACTTGTATTGGAGAATGTTTCCACTTTATGTCTGGGGGTTTAAAATCAGGACAACAGAGTACATCCAGTTAGTTCGTTCGTAATGTTTAATGATTTTGTCCATTGCCGCTTGAATACTATTTATAATCTTTTCATCGATTTCATCTCGATCAGGTTTATTGTCAAGTTCCATACCCCACGATTCTAGTCTATCCAGCAACATATTAATGCCGATTATTACCATGGGTAAAGTAGCATATGATTCACCTTCAAAAATTATGGAAATACTCTTTAAAACATCAAGGTACTGACAAATTCGTTCAATTAACGACCATTCTGTGTCGGTTGGCTTTAAAATTTTTAAATTTTCTACATTATCACAAAGGATGTTAAGTGCGTTTCTCTTATTTAGACTCCATCTCAACATGTCGAACGTGGAGTTCCACTTTGTTATGACATCAAGTTTTGGCATAGTAAATTTCAGGTTTAAAGTGGTGCAAAATTTGTCAAAATCTTCAGGTAAATGTTCAGAGTTTTTTAATTTTTTAGCAAGGGAATGGATTTTTGTTACAGAAGAGGGCGGAACTAGGCAGTCTTCATCATCATCATCTGATATATCTGTCAAAATGTTGGCGGTTTCTTCAACCTCAGAATCAAGGATTTTCATAAAATCTCTAGCTGCCAAGTTTAAGATGTGTGCAAAATATACAAAGTGGATATTTTTGTATTGATTTCAGAAATATGCGTTTTAAGTTCTCTGATGAACGTAAAATTACTATTTGTATTGTCGGTAGTAATACTTTGTTGGCATTTTATAACATCGCAGAATTGTAATACTTCGAAAAATAGCTTTGCAATTGCATTACCAGTATGTTGCCCATATGCTGGCACAAAATCTAGAAGGATAAAATAAAGTTTCCAATTTTTATCGATAAAATGGGCGGTAATACCATAGTACCCTTTCATATTAAAAGAAGACCATCCATCGATTGTGAAAGAGATTTTTGAATGACTTCATTGTTTGCTGCGTTGCTGCAAATATTTTTTAACTCAAAGATTTCATTTGATTCCGACCAGGTAAAGTTGCCTTTGGATTTAGGAATTAGTACATTTTTCCACTTATAGCATCTTCAAAAAAGTTGAAAGGAAAATACTTCTGTGCTATATATTCCACAAGTAGTTTTTGAAATTTGTCTTGTTGGCGGTTTTCTGAACAACTAGTGGTCTGCAAAATAAATAAAACTGGAGTTAGTAAAATGCAGCGCAAGGTGCAAGAATGTTTACGTTATAATGACCCTGACCCTGATGGGCCCTGACATCATTACGGCAGGGTCGACCATTCCTTCATCCTCGTCAATCGGACTGCTCGATATCTCGGTCAACAGCAATATGTTCTGGCATGAAAACGTTGCTAACATCGCAAAATCAGCCTCCCAGAAGCTTGGTGCGCTATTTCGCAACAAAAAACTCTATACACCGCAGCAGTTGCTCTTGCTCTACAAAGCGCAAATAAGACCGAGCTTAGAATATTGCTCACATATCTGGGGTGCCGCACCAAAGCACACCCTAAAGCTGCTGGATTCCATTCAGAAGAGAGCTGTGCGTCTCGTCGGCGACCCGGAGTTGACCCGGAATCTAGATAGTCTGGAACACCGCAGACATGTAGCCGAGATATCTCTGTTTTACAGATACTTTCACGGCAAATGTTCCCAGGATTTGGTCCGCCTCATCCCGCCCCTGGCAGCTCCTGTCAGACAGTCACGACAGGCGGCAAGAGCGCACCAGTTCGTCGTACAACTGGAAACACCTAGAACATCGCTTTACAAGAGCTCCTTTGTCTGGCGCACTGCATCACTGTGGAACTCACTCCCAGGACATCTGTTTCCCACTAATTACAACTTACAAATATTCAAGAGCCGTGTCAATTAACATCTTCGCACACACACCGCTCGTCGAGCGCCATAGCGTCTCCCTTTAGTGTGTGTGCCACTGCCATAAAAAAAATAATAATATCCCACTTTTAAATGAAAAAGTAAGTAATTTTTTTGAAATGCTCTGTATAAAAATTTATAGCATGTGAATAGAATGTCTTAAAGTTAATATAGATTTTTATAAACATACTCTGATGAGTTTTATTGATGCAGGGTGTCCAAAAACTGCTGCACCGACTTCAAAATCATAATTTTAAATGAGACATCATTACACGTATCGTCAAACAAAAATTATGTTATATAATAAAAAAGCGGTTCTAAAGTAAAAGCCGACAGTAGTTCTTATATTTAAAAAACTTTTAGAATTGTTATTAGAAAGTTGTAATTTTTTCCGTTCAAGAGCCGCCTTTTATTTAATATTTTGATATCTCGCCTATCTGGGTATTTATTAATAATTTATTAAACCTTTTTAATATAAAATAACTTTTAAAATCAAGGAACCTATAATAATAATAATAATAAACATTATAAAACTATAAGTGTGGCTTGAAATGAACTGATCCGGATTTTGAAAAAAATAGCTTTTTAAGGTGTTTTTGGGGATCAAGGAATCCAAATTAAGCATTTTTTTCTAGCATATCGTTCTTAATCTGGTTTTTTAAAGATTTTTCAAGAAGGGATAAAGTTAGAGAAAAACAAATGAAAGATTCGTGATCCTTGATCCCGAAACCATATAAAACGATAACATACTCGAGTTTTTATGATCCAGATTAAAATTGATCATTTTTGTTCAATTAAAATGAACTGATTCGAATTTTGTAAAAAAATAACTCCTTAAAGGGTTTTCGTGGTCAAGGAATCCAAATTAGGCATTTGTTTTTTTTTCTAGCATGATTCCTTTATGTGTTTTTTTAAAGATTTTTCAAAAAGGGATGAAGTTGGAAAAAACAAATGAAGGATTCTGGTGCAGCACTTTTCGGACACCCTGTATAAATGAAATTCTAATAGGCAATTTAATTTTTTTTGATTGTCAAGAATCTTTTATATAATTATTTTTTCTACACCCTGTAGTTTCTGAGGAAGAGGTATGCATACGCCCCTAATAAAATGCCCACCCTGTACAATTATTTACTATTTAGTTTTAGCTCAAATCTAATTATTATTAATTTTTTCCCTTCTCAAGCCAATTTGTAATTGTGCTACGCCTATTCGAACTGGCCTCGGAATTAGGTGGGCTGGATCTACCAAAAATGTTTTCGTAGACTCTAATGTGTTTAGCTTGCAAATGCCTCCTTAGTGAAGATGTTCCACAGTTTTTCATTTTTAAAACTGTATTTTTTACGACACATAGCGTACATTTGCCTTGTTTGTCAGTGTTTTTCTTACTCTTAGGATCCTGCTCGATTATGAAATAATCCTTAATTTTATTCGTTTTATTAGATACACTTTTATTAGCTTTAACTCGTTTTGCCTTTGGTGGCGCCGACCCTGGTTCGGTGTCATAGGATTCTAATATTTTTTCATCTACGATATATTCTGAGCCGCTGCTTTGAAAAGGTTCCGAATCCATTTCTGACAAATCACTTCTTAAATCAGACATAATAATTCTTTTGCGGTCGCCGTTTATCCTTGAACAAAGCTGCTCTACTAATAGCACGAGCACGTCGTCATCGAGTGCCTGCTTGCTGTGTGAATCCCCTATTTAACCTCGGTGAATCCCCTATTTTAACGCTTCAATGCGCATTTCACAGATCACTATCAAGTAATATCAAGTAGTTTGATTTTACTTGATATTAAGTCAAGTAGTTCAGTCCGACAATCAAGTCAAGTCAAATATCAAATTTTCAAAAGCTTGAGTTTCCAAGTCAAGTCAAGTCTTTAAGAAAAAATTCAAGCTACTTGTCTTGATGAATCTCTAATCTAATCTAATATTAATATTAATCATCAAAAAATATTCCCAGAAACACATACTTATTAATCTCAATTCGATAACACCACAGTTCGGTGCGCATCGTTCGAGCTGATCGACCAATGGTATCACATAAATCCCCTTTCTATGATGCAAACTCGTTTCCCGAAATGTCACAGCCACGCAAACAAATGAATAAACTACATTTTATGATTATAAAGGCCCACAAATTATCTTTCACCATGAAGTAGCAGTTAAAAGAAAAGGTAAGTTAATTGTCCAAAAATTAAATATTATAATTTTGCTTTTATGGTTTTCATCCCCATTTAAACTTTAAAAGCTCTAAGCTTTGTTTCTTCTAGGAAATCTTGAAAGCCACTTGCAGAGAGTACTGAAGCGCTAAAAGAACGTAAAAACCACTTCCAAAAGCCAATAAGATCACAGAAAGCCAGGACAGACAGGAATTTGATTAATAAGGTCCAGTTACTACCAGAAATATACAGTGTGGCCCAAATTGGGTATACATGTATGAGTATCTTCTAAACTATATGAGATAGAAAAATGCTTAAATGGCGAAAGTTGTAGGCCATTCAATTCCCAATTCAACGCCATTTTGATAACGATTTTCTCTCTCTTTGTTTTTGAGATATTTTGAAAAAATCAAAAAGTTGTATTTTCGAAAAAGCGCTGTACTTTTTTTATTTAAAGATATTTTTAAAATATTGTTAGGACAACTTTTTATGCTCGATGCACCCATGTATTCAGTTTTTAGTTCTGACGTTTCGGTTCTGAGAAACCATCATCAACTTCGTTTTTCCTTATGGCGGTCATTTTGTTTTTTAGCACATTTAAAAAGAACATATTTTTTCCTTTCTTATGATGTATAACACTTTATAAAAATATTTTATTTTTATGTCAAAAAACAACAAAGTTAATTTTTAACTGAGTTGGCCATGACGGCGGAGGCCATTTGCCGTAATAAATGATAGTGTTGCTATGGTGATTCGGCGGCATTTAAGTCATTTTACTGAAAAGTGACATTATTCAGTCAAAACGCTATTTGGTAGTTTTTCTTTAAATTTTCATAAATTTTGATTTCTAAATATCGCCACGCGATATGCCAGTGAAGAAAAATATGACATATTAGAATGTTATATTAAATGTAATAGAAATACAAATCTTGCCACCGCCGACTATTTGGACCTGTATCCTGAGAGGTAACAGCCAAGACTATTCGCGAGGCTTGTCCTGAGCTTAAAAAATTATGGAAGCTTTGAAGTACCAACGCCAAAGAAATATCAGAAGGGCAATCAAGCTCGTGACGATGACATTAAGGATATTTTAATGCGAACCCGACGACGTCGACGAGAGTACGTGCGAGCGAAATACTTATACCAAGAACTACTATCCAAACAGTCCTTAAAGAAAACAAATATCGTCCTTATAAACCTACTATTGTTCAAGTTTTAAAGGAAACAGACCCAAGGCGATTATGATTTTCAAACTGGTTTATAAACCAATGTCATGGAAACCCCAATTTCAGTATGAAGATTATTTGGACCGACGAAACGTTTTTCAGCAACTGCGGAGCGTTCATTATTGTGAATATCCATTTTTGGGCCACTAATAATCCTCACCAAGTGGCAGAACGTAGGCCACAAGTAAGATTTGGCTTTAATGTCTGGTGTGGTGTGTACGGTAAGTCTACACAGTCCGCAAAATATTTACAAAGTCAAATAGTATAATTTGTTTTTAGATAATCAACTTATAGGACCATTCATTTACAATTAAATAATGTTAGATCAAACCGGGGTCCTGTAAATTGGCCAGCTGGGTCCCCGGATATTACACCCCTCGGTGTAATCTTTGGGCAAAGTTTACAGAATAAATATAAGTTGCCTCGCTCACTGTCGAAACTTTAATGCATTGAGATCACAAGCGTGCGGCAGATACCTGCATATTCTGTAAACTTTGTACCTTGTACCGTCAAATACCGTGAACAACTGTGTATGCGTATGCATGGGCGGTGGCTGGGTCCTCGAGCGGGACGAGGTGGTGAGGTCTAGTCGGTTTCGCGTGGTTAGATTAGTTAGTTTGGGTATGTTAATAGTAGTAAGTTGTAAAGTAAGCAGTTATGAACAGAAACCGATACTTATATTTAGAACGATAGTTTGGAAATTAATAGCAAATATTGATTTGTATGGCAACCGCCCTCCGTAGCAACTGTTGCTAAAGCCAACTCAATATTGTTTCAATATTATTTTGTCCTTTGGTCAGATGGCTTCCCAAGGCTTCTATAATTTCATAGGTCCGTAACAGACTTGTCTTAAGGCTTGAGTCTTGAGTGTTGACTGTCAGGATTGAGTTCCAAATAACTGGCGGTGCTATACTTGTATTCCTATTGCATTTAATATAACATTCTTAACATATTGATATTTTTTTAATGATGTTTGGCAGGAGAGCTAATATTAAACTTACCTTTTAACAAATATTAATAAAAACAAAAATTACTAAAAATGAAAAGTTAAATTCGATGTTTGTCTGATCAATGTTTTGTATATTTTTCAGTAAAATAACTATGAAACACTAGCAATATTTGTTTTGTACCGCAAATGGCCTCCACAGTCATGGCCAACCCAGGTAAAAATTAAATTTGCCGTTTTCTGACATAAAAATAAAATATTTTTATGAAGTGTTATACATCACAAGAAAAGGGAAAAAAAAGTTCTTTTTAATTGTGCTAAAAAACAAAATGGCCGCCATAAGAAAAAAAGAAGTTGATGCTGGTTTCTCATAACCAAAACATCAGAACTAAAAACTGAAAACATGGGTGCATCGAGCATAAAAAGTTGTCCTAACAATGTTTTTACAGATTTTAAAAATATCTTTAAATAAAAAAAGTACAGCGCTTTTTCGAAAATACAACTTTTTGATTTTTTCAAAATATCTCAAAAACGAAAAAAGATCAAATCGTTATCAAAATGGCATTGAATTGGGAATTGAATGAACTAAAACTTTCCCCATTTAACCGATTTTCTATCTCTTACAGTTTCCAAGATACCCATACATGTATACCCAATTTGGGCCACACTGTATATCGAATACATTAAAATTAGAATTCACTACATGCATACAAGATATCTATTTTATAAAATTGAGAAAAGCATGTAAAGTGAAAATCTTAAGCCAAGTTAGCATCGTCGACAAGCATGTTCTGGAAACAAAATTGGAGTTCAAGCTAATAAAACTCACTTAATATTGAATATTTAGTTTTATAAAAGACAACCATCATTTTCGGAAGGCAGTTTTATAAAGGATGCTATCAAGCTTGAGAAGACAAATCACTATAAAGATGTAGATGAAAATTACTGGATTTTAACTCTAATTAGTTAGAAAACTGTTATTATTCCATGAAATGTGACCAACACGTGATGTTACCATTCTTATATGTCTTTATTTTCAAATTTACTCAATACTTAAACAAAATTTCAGGAACTAGAATCTGCTCCTAATTGACTGAATGGAGATGATGGTGTCACAAAAATTATCTTTCTATGATACAAGCAAAGCGAAAATTTGAAGACCAGATCACAATTCGATTCCCGAAATGTCACAGCCACTCAAACAAATTAATAGACGATACTTTATGATGATATAGGCTCACAAATTATCTCTCATAATGAAGTAGTAGTTCCAAAAAAAGAAAAGTTGATTGCCCCAAAATTAAATGTTCTCGAAAGAAAATTGTAGACCAAACTTTTAAAACCCACTTAACATTAAGTAATCAATTTTATTAAAGGCAACCACATGTGTGACCTACTTCACTCTTTTCGGAAGACAATAATTACATAAAGGATATAACGAGGTGTATATATAAATTACTGGATTTTAGCCGTAATTAACTAGAGAAGCCTTAATACCATGTAATGTGACCAATATAAAATGATACCATTCTTATGTGCCTTCATTTTGAAATTTACTCAATATTTAAACAATCCCTCACGACCTAAAATCTGCTCCTTCTTACCAGAATGGCGAATTTTGAATAATGTAATAACAAAAGTGGCGACTAGTAGAATGTTAGATCAAATATAACTTTAATAAATTGTTAATTTAGCATACTGTCATTTCCTAACCGTTGCAAGAGCGATGCCGGAGCCGAGTTTTTAATATTTGTGCATAGCTCTACTTTATGTTACGTTAACTACTAAAATATTTAAGAAACATTAGTCCGCATTGAAAAGCAAAATTCGGAATGCCTCTTCATTTTATATACTTTTCTTCGTATTTCTCCGTATGAGTAACATACGTTAATACTTAGTCGAACCATATTATTCTTAAACCATTTCTATAAATGTATTTAAACAAATGTGTCGTACCATGAAATAGAAGTTAAAGAGTAATTAGCGCTCTCGTCCCTCATATTTGTTTAAAGCTCTCCTGTAATTTCCGAGGTCTAAAAGATCAAAGGATTCTAAAAGCTGTGAAGTATGAAGACCAACTGTTAATGGTAAACCACTCTCGAGCGTAATGAAAGTCGAAAACTATTTAACAAGAAGGAGGTGAGAGGTCCTAAGCATTGTTTCTGCGAGTGGACCCACTACGGTATTGTTCCGTCGTCGCTAATGACAGTAAGGGTCGAAAATGGTCAAACAACTGGCCTTTCCTAATATACTTTTAAACTAATTAACATTGAGACATTATATGCTTGTTCTCGCTTCTCTTAATTACATTTAGCCTGGTTATTTAACTGTTATTTGTTGCACTCTACAATATTGTGTTATTTAAAAAAGTTCTACTTTTAAATTGTGAGGTTTTGTTAGCAGTTTTGTACCTGCTCTCTATATTAAACGAGAATTAAGTAAAATTGTGAAATTGGTAGCGTTGTCGGGTTATCCTCTAATTTGAGAATTTTTAGCAAACCTAATTCTAAATGAAAGAGTCAGTTCATAATTTTAAATGCCAAGTCAACCTTTAGATGTGATTCTTTTATGGCATAAGGTTGATCAATAATTATCTTATCTTTTACACATTGTTATCGCTTTTGCTGAATTGTCTTCTTTATTATCTCTTCTCCTCTGGCGTAGATAGATCCGATTTTGGCTACATAACCATCTCGGTATCCAATAGAGAAACAAACAACATCTGGTGGAATTCGGCTAAGATACCGACACGACAAGAATACAGTAGTGACATTATATTCACTCATTCAAGAAATGCAAATATTTGAAACTCCAAAAAATATTACCAGCTTATATAATATTTATTAAAATATAGCGCCAATCAATTTTAACAGCTGAACACACTTTAAAATATTTTATTTGCAAATATGTATGATATAATATATTTTATTCCTACTATAATATCCGCACAAACAGAAAAAATGCGTTCAATTGGATTTTTTCACAAATTCGACGCACCAAGTTATTTAGGCTATTGCACGAAAACTGTAAAAAACAATCGATCAATCAGTAAAATTATTTGTTTGAAGAGATTTAACGTCAGCGATGTTTGAATAAATTGATTTGTATTGTGTTCGTATTCGTCATACGTTTTTAATTCAACATATTTGCCACGCTAGAGAGTTTTTACGTGCCGAATACTAAATTAGCATGTAACAAAATCGCAGCTGAACATTTATAATATAGTTTTATTGTTGTAAATCGTTTATGTTTATATTGCTTAAAATGACTATGTTGTCAAATACTAAAAATTTAGCATAAAATGTTTCAACAGAAGGAAATAAATCCTTATGTATGAGCCACTACTCAATTTAATGAACAGTGACATGTAGTAATATTTTTGCCATATGTCGTAAAAATTTAGCACAACGATATGTACTATGAGATGCATTCGAAATTAAGTCTATACTACTTTACAGTCCTCTTATTTTGGAATTGTTTATAGGTCTTTCGTCACTGTTTTATAAATATAGTTTTTCCTAAGAGTTTGTGTTGTGTTTTGTTTAAGGTTGGCTTGCTCGTAAGATCACACGAATATGCCACTACACTGTTAACTACTTGATAGACTCTTCTTAGAAACGTATCTTTCTTAGAACTTTGACAACTTTATCATAGATTCGCCTTTTACTACTGCGGTTATGAAACCCCCATACTTTGCGACCATGTGATCGAGCCAAGCCTAGGTTTGGGTCAGGAGAAAAGGATTAGAACCTGAGGCGCCCATGTGAATAGCCTAGGAGCGGATAGAACCTTAAAGCGCCCATGTGGACAGCCCAGGAGCTGGTTTCAGGTGAGACAAAAGCCTGCCGAACTGAAGGCTCGGTAGGGTATTTATATTATAAATCGCTCCCATTGACTGCTCGCGTTGTTTATAGTTTTTCTTTAATGATTATATAATAATTTCCAAGTTCAAGTTCAAACTTAGGACAGGATGATATTTATTTAGTAGCTTATGCATTTTAGTAGTTCACAATATCTGAATACTTCTTTATCGATTCCATAAGAGAGAGCAAAAGAAAGAAAGAAAGAAA
>MU191480.1:7697-24522 GCA_016904865.1 Pissodes strobi
ATTTACTTGTAACTTCTTCAGATAATACAGTTTTATAAAATGTTTGTTTTAATTTATATAATAAAAACTATTGTTCAGATAATAGAGCTTTACAACAGTTTTGTATTAAATTATGAAAAAGCTAACCGAAACACCGATGTATGTTTATAATTTATATTGAATTATCGATTATCTGCAAACCAGTTTATAAAAAATAACTGCTGGAGATATTTAAATTGGCAAACCATGTTTTAGTGAATGTATCTTGGAATGGAAATTGTTGATTTTGTACGGTGCTTATATTTTAATATTAAAAATTAGTTTTGCATAATTTTATGATTTATGACACACATTTTATTATTAAATTATGTAAGTTTTAATATTTACTGAATATATTGCAATAAACCATGCTTAACATCGTAATATTAAAGGTTAAAGAAATCATTGTCTTATATATTCTATGTTCAAAATTCATCTCGCATAATTTTATGGTTTATGACGTGCATATTGTTATCATATCTTGCACGTTTTCCATTATATCAATTTATTCAGCGCTCGACTGTTAAAATCTTATAACGTAGTTTCTGAAAAAAGTAGTCATATATATGAAATATTTTCATTATTAGATCATGGCATTCAAAATTATTCACATGTTAGATAATAGGAAAAATGACTTTAGAAGGCACTTTTCTATGGAAGATTTGAAGTTTATTCATTTAATCATAATTTTATCAGTTTTTTTTACAAGAACGAACTTTCGTAGTTATTACTCCTTATTTATGTGAAGCCAAATACTGGTTAAAATTGAGCATACAAAAAAACTAGTCACAACAAATTATTACCGTTTTCATAATGTAAACATATTTTCTTTTTAAATTATTGGAAAAGGGCCTTCATACAAAAAGTTTTAGCGCAGTGTAAACAGTTGAACTCGTTAAACTCAATTATCTAAGAGGTTCTACATCAGTCAATACTCCCCCGTTGTCAACGAGACATTGTTCTTTGAAAATTAAAGCGTTGTAACTTAAACTGTGCCAACTTCAAAATTTAAATAAAAGGATTTCATCTAACTTAAACTATCTCTAATCCCTTTCGCGAAATTTCATTAGACTAGGTACCGAGCCATAAAACACTGAAAGCAGTGAAATAATATCCCAGACTCTGTCTTAGTTTCTTAAAAGCGGGATTACATAAAAACTTTGTAGATTTCAGAGGGGTTCCAAGCAAGTATTTGTTCTTTCCAAATCATTGTTTTACCTTAATGCCACAGACCATAATAATTTCAAATCACTACTAATGATTATTAAATTACAAGCTGAACCAAATTACTTATCAATGTTATTAAAATATTTTTATTTTAGTATTCTTAGCCAAAATCGATTTAATATTAAAATGAATAAAAAGAAGATTGTCAGAGGATTCAATGGTCACTATTAAAGAAGACCATAGAGGTGAAAATTATTTTCTTGATTCCCGGTTTAGTGATTATTATCTTGCATCGACGTATGGGGAGAGATATTACGAGTATTGAGATACATCCAAGATTGCCACCGACCCCAATATAAAAATTTCATTTTTTGCTGAAATAATTTTTTCTCTGATTATCGGGGGCTCCATCTGTGCCATCTCTAAACACACAAAGAAACTAATTCGTTCGTAGCATACGAAACCCAATTAAGCGTCGTATTAAGCTTTTCCACTCGGGGTTTTCCGATTTCAAGATAGAGCGCTGAGGATAACAAATTAGTAGGGAGCACGCGGTCACGCAAAGGTGTTGGAAAAATATACAGGCTCCATATGTCACTGTCCGATGTCGGTCGGTCGGCTTGTTTGTTTAATTGAAAAATTAGAAATGATATTTTGTTAACTGTGTCAGATGTTGTCGCACTATTTGTGATTTATTTTCTTTGAATTTGTTTTGAGTTTGTAAATTTTTAGCTACCTTCATAATCTGACGTCCCTGTGTCCTCATATATAAGCTAGTCTGGCTAGAAATTAGTCTTTACGTCACATAGTAAATTAGAAGCTTATCGAAAAACGAGCTAAAACTTGGCTGGTAGAGCTTTAGACGAATTTAACTAGGCGGCACAACCAAAAGTTTGGATGGAGACGCTTGTTTCAACTATTTGAATGGGTGGTTAGTAACTTTTAATGAACATGGTTAGTCGATGTTAAGGCCTATATATCTCCTTTTCCTTTTTTAACGTATGCCCGTGTACTTCAAGGGTGTGACAGAAGAACAATGGGGCAGCCAAAACTATCTGATCACGGTAGCTTCAAAGGAGTCCCGTCTGCTAAATACTTAACGATTTTCTATCGAGCAAAATGAAATAAATTATTTCAAAAGGGGTTGATGTTTGTTTGCCAGCTTACAAGAAATCTGGGCGATTTAATCAGCATTCTGCGGGCCTCCTTCTAAAGCGATTAGAAGCACTTCAAAGAGACTTTATTCCCATTAACGAAGGAGAATAATACGAAAATATTTGTCAGGTTGTTTATTGACGTTGTTTTATGCCCCCCTACAGTGAAAGGAGCTCCTTTGAAGCTAAATATAAACACCCTATTTAAAAACTATCATTAATTGTTTGGACAGACGCAGGACAAGAGTTGTCAATGGCCTAGTTTCAAATCTATTTCGGCGTTTATTTTTCACGTAATACAGCGTTTGCGTTAATTTAAAAGAGTTTCGGCCGCTAAATAATTACATTCTCCATGGCTGAACCGCAAAAATAATGGCTCTTTTATTCTAGGTTTGAATAAAAACATTTTAAATGCACGCAAACACACACACGAGTTAATTTGAAGAGAGTTGTTTCCGAGGCGGTCGAAAATATGTTACGGAAAACGCGCGAAATTAAACAAATTGTGCCGCTGTAAAAACCGCTGAACTGTATTTTAAATGATTTATGAATAT
The DNA here is from genome assembly GCA_016904865.1 of Pissodes strobi. NCBI lineage: Eukaryota > Metazoa > Arthropoda > Insecta > Coleoptera > Curculionidae > Pissodes > Pissodes strobi. The sequence goes on from MU191480.1 coordinate 10,591, forward strand.
GGTGTCTTAGCTTCAGTTTCTGAAAGTTTGGATAATTTTATTCTTTAAATATTTCCTATGACAACGATTGTTAATACAATTGTAACCATAGTGATTATAGGCTTCATAACTTTATACACTAGATATCTGGTACTTCAGAAACCACTTGCTCAAATTCAAATTCAAATATATATTACAGTTAATAAATATATAAAGCATTTTTACTGAGAAATACAATCATAAAATTTTAACTAATAAGTTATTATACAATTTTAAAAAACAATACATCTTAACCTATATTAAAATTTCACTACAACACCAATCAAGACAGTTTACTTAGCATGCATAGAATAAAATAACAGAAAATTCACTTACAAAACAGAGTGAATGATTAAAAAAATACAATAAAATTAACAAAGGCAGATCAAATGATGCATCAAGGAATTCATCCACACTAAAGAAAGCTTGTGAAATGAGAAATGTTTTTATTCTTAATTTAAAAGAAGGCTCTTGCAGGTTTTTTGTTGCAGCAGGTAATTTGTTATAAAGCATTGGACAATAATAATTAGTAGAAATTCTTGACCTCTGAAGCCTGTGAAAAGGTATTCTAAAATTGTCTCCCAATCGATTATTATAAGAATGGTAAGATTTGTAATGAGAAATACATAGTTCTGTTCTTGTGACAGTATAAGAGACATTCATAGATGTATCTACAAGGTAGAGTAAGTATACTTAGTTCAATAAAGCTCTCTCTGACCTCCTCCCTGTATACCAAGTCTGCAACAATCCGCACTGCTCCTCTCTGTAAAGCAAAGACACGTTTTACCTGAGCTGAATGACCCCAGACCAGAATGGCATACCCAGCAAACGATTGAAATACCGCATGGAACGTCTGCAGCAGAGCAGGCTTGGGCAGAACACGAGATATACTTCTAAGGAGAAATACACTCCATCTCAGTCGACTAGCAACATAATCAATATGACCCTCAAAGGTCAGCTCCGGGTCAAGATGCACACCAAGAAATTTTGCTTTTAAAGGATTTAAATGGACAAAATTGGCAGCAGAGAAATTGGGCGATAGTTATTAGGTTCAGTTCTATCGCCATTTTTATGTATTGGAATGGTTTTGGCATTTTTAAGACAAGAGGGAAAAGTACTTTTTTTGATGCATAAGTTTATTAGTTTGGTCAGCGGAACAATAATGACATTCTTAATAGACTTAAGTAACTTGGTATTCATATTATAAATATCTCTACTGTTTTTATTTTTTAGGGAGTTTATGGCATCTCTTACTTGGTTGTAGCAGAGTACAAATAATATCGAGTAGATTCACTCAGCAAAAATCGTTTCATGTTTTTGGATCAAACGCAAAAGCCGCAGCACGGTAAAAAATTAGTTTTTACTCTACCTCCAGCACAGACCAGTCTGTGAGGGGAGATTCAAAAAGTATTAGCTGATGCAAAATTATTTCCTCGGTTATTGTTAATTTGATACACGACATGTCAAAGAGCGATTAAGGTAATTTTTAATACGTGATTCAAATAAATAAAACTATGTAATAAAGTTACACAAAATAGTAACGTATACTAAATTTAAAAACATTATAAATAAAGGTAATACCAATTAAAATAATTTATTTGACAGTTTGTAACTTGATTTATCTATTAAAACATGTATAAAGCAGACGATTCAAAGTGCCTGACAAATATTGTGGGAATTTAAATATAAAAAAGGACATATTAAGCTAGTAAACTAAATTTATAGCTTCTTAAAGGTCTTAACACTTCATTACTCGCGCTACGAGTATTTCTCTCACATTTTCTGCGAAATCGTCAGTTTTCGGAGATGGCTTTGCGAGCGGAGCTGTCCTCCACTCTAGCTGACTTATTTGGCGTCCCGTTTAACATGGCCAATTAACCGGGTGCATTTCTCAAGTGATTGGCTGCATTTGTGAGAATTTCTCTCATCGCGCTACATCTGCTGTAGTAGTACTTTTAACATTGAAAATGTTTCTGTTTTCCTGTTATGGGGCATCAAATTGCAAAAAAGTGCACACATTTGCTACACATGATGTCATATGCGTGATGAACTACTAATCCAAACTAACCAAAAATAATCAAAAGCACCAAAAAGAACTAAAATGTATCGGAACAGATTACAAAAATTAAAGTAAGTTAAAACTAACTCAAATTAACCGAACGTTTACAGCTAACCAAAACTAACCAAATACATTAAAATTGGTTATAACGTATCGGATCCGGTTTAAATTACTAAAATAAATTGGATCTAACTGAAACTAACCGAAAGTTGATTGAACAACTAACCAAGAGCACCAAAAAGGGCTAAACCGTATCGGGCAAATTAAAAATATTAAAGTAAGTTAAAATTAACTTTAATGAACCGAATTTTGGCGACTAAGCAAAACTAACCGAAAACATTAAATTTGATTGTAACGTATCGGAGTCGGTTCAAGTGACTAAAATAAATTAAAACTAACTGAAAGTTTATTGAGCGACTAACCAAAAATAGCCAAAAGCACTTAAAAAGGCTACAGCGTATCGGAATAGTTTAAAACATTAAAGTAAGTTAAAACTAACCCAAATTAACCGAATTTTCGTGACTAACCAAAATTAACCAAATACGTAAAAATTGGTTCAAATGACTAAAATAAGCTAATTGAAATTAGCCGAAAGTTGATTGAACGACTAACCAAAAGTAAAAAAGCACCAAAAAGTGCTAAAACGTATCGGAACAGATTAAAAATATTAAAGTAAGTTAAAAATAAACCAAATTAACTGAATATTAGCGACTAACCAAAAACATTAAAATTGGTTAAACGTATCGGACCCGGTTCAAACGACTAAAATAAATTAAAACTAACTGAAACTAACCGACAGTTGATTGAGTGACCAAACAAAACTAACTAAAAGTAACCAAAAGCACCAAAACGTGCTAAAATAGGTTACACAAATTAAAGTAAGTTAAAATTAACCAAAACAAACCGAATTTTCGCGGCTAACCAAAACTAATCAAAAGCATTAAATTTTATTATAACGTGTCGGGGCCCGTTCAAATGAATACCTTTGTGGTTTCATGCGAGTGATTTTCAAGATCGCGTCACGACACGGAAATTTTTCCTGAACGTCACAAAACGGTTTATGAAAAATTGATTATAAGTATCGGAACCGGCTGAAACAAGTAAAATAAATTGAGACTAAGCGAAACTAACAGAAAGTGATTGGACTACTAACCAAACTAACCAAATCTATTAAAATTGATTATAACGTTTCGGAACCGGCTCAAATGAATAAAATAAGTGAAACTAACCGAAAGTTGATTGAACGACTAACCAAAACTCACCCAATCCATTACCATTGATTATAACGTATTGGAACCGGTTCAAATGACTTAAATAAGTTCATTCATTTTTTTTGTAAAAACTAGTCGAATTGCATACCGTTAGATTTCTTCCATTGTTCACATCTGAAACAAAAATCGAATGTGGTATTGTATAATATAATAAACTAAGCCGAAAATCAAATTATATACCTTACAGCCGTAGGTAACTTCTTAACAATAGTGTAAAACCAGCTTAATTTATTGAAAGATTCACAGTCCTTCGCAAAGATGCAACCGGGAGGACATTGAAAATGATAAATAAAAACGCAAACATGTGATTTGTGTAATTCGAATAGTTTTTAAAAGCAGAGTTTAAAAAAGTAAAAATACAAACACGAGTGTTTAAAATATATTTAATTAAAGAAATGCCTTTTTAACATTATAATCTTTTTAACATAATTATAAAAAAATAAAAAAAGGTGCGGATATGAAGATCTAAAAAATTAGCGTCCACTTGTAGATAGGAAAATCTATTAATATATAACTAGCCATGACGTTGCGGTAAATAATATTTCTAACCTGTTCCGAATTGTTTTAGCCCGTTTTTGCGCTTTTGGTTACTTTTAGTTAGTTTTGGTTAGCCGTTTAATTAACTTTCGGTTAGTCTCAGTTAGATCCTATTTATTTTAGTCATTTGAACCGACTCCGATACGTTATAATCAAATTTATTGTTTTTCGTTACTTTTGGTTAGTCGCCAAAGTTCTGCACATTTTGGTTAGTTTTAACTTACTTTAATTTTTGTAACCTATTCCAATACGTTTTAGTGCTTTTGGTTACTTTTGATTAGTTTTGGTTAGACATTCAATCAGCTTTCTGTTAGTTTTAGTTGGTTTTTATTTATTTTAGAATTTGAACCTGTTCCAATACGTTAGAGTATAACTAATTTTAATGTTTTTGGTTAATTTTAGATAGTAGCCGAAATTCGGCTAATTGAAGTGAGTTTTAACTTACTTTAATATTTTTAATCTGTTTTGATATATGTTTTCGCTTTTTTTTGGTTACTTTTGGTTAGTTTTGTTTAGTCGTTCAATCAACTTTCGATTAACTTCAGTTAATTTCAATTTATTATAATCATTTGAACCGGTTCCAATACGTTATTACCAATTTTACTGTTTTTGGTTAGTTTAGGTTAGTCGCCAAAATTCGGTTAATTTGGATTAATTTTTATCTTACTTCAATATTTTTAATCTATTACGATACGTTTTAGCCGGTTTCGGTGCTTTTAGTGGTGCCGTTGAACAAAAGTGCAATCAAAATTAATTACCAAAATTACCTAATATACTAAGAGGAACGTATTTTAAGTTGATTTACGAAAAAAAAAATGCGGAATATCCATTTTCTTTTATAATATTAATATTTCAATCTAGAACTATTTTTCGACGCGTAGCAAATATTGGCGCATTCTCGCGTAGGTATACAGTCATTCTTCACTCTCATTGGTCGGCGGGATGCCATGATTGACATTCCGCCCCCGCGAGCGTTTCTCATCATTTTCAATTCTGCCGTCTGCGCGCCGTTTAGTTTTCTTTGTGTGTGTATTACCTGTGTTGCTAATAATTGACTATTATGGAAATTAATTCAGTGGAAGATATTTTCGCTCTATTTACCAAAAGTAATGAAGTGATAGTGCAACAACTTCAAAGATGGGGGTTGTTGCGATTCGCGTTGAGGTGTCGTACGCGTCAATGTAGAAGAAACTGCAACTTAACAGTGAGGAACGCTATTGTGCTTGGCTACTCATTTTATTGCAACAGATGCAAAAAGCACTACAGTATTTTACAGGGTTCCTTCTTTGAGAAAATGCATTTACCAGTGAACAAAGTGATGTACTTAATGTACTTTTGGTCAAGTTTGACTCCGCTTGGGGTGGCAGTTCGACTACTAGGAATCGGCTCCCATTCAGTAGTGCAGCACTACCGCTATTTCAGGGATGTTGTGTCCTGGAAACTTCTACAGGAACCACAGCTCTTTCAATTGGGAGGCGTTGGACATGTGGTTCAAGTCGATGAAAGTGTCATTACGAGAAGGAAATACAATGTAGGACGACTTGTTCCTCAAATATGGGTTTTTGGGGATTGTTGATGCTACCACCAAAAAAGGAGTGGTGGTGTATCTTAGAAATAGAACGAAAGCCGCAATCTTGGAGCAGATTGAGAACCATGTTCTTCCAGGAACAGAAATATGGACTGACGGATACAGAGCATATGAAGCTTTAGAAACATTGGGTGGGGTATCGCCATATATTCACCATTCAGTGAATCATTCCAGGTATTTCGTAGACCCTGAAACTGGAGTACATACTAATTTGGTGGAAGGATATTGGTCCCGTCTCAAAGGATTCTGTCGGAGACTCCATGTGATGCAATCAAATATGCTGCCAGAACATATAGACCATTTTTTGTGGCATGAAATTTATGGACGACAGAGGCCTAATGATACATTTTTAAATTTTTTCCAACATATTACCGAAAGATATGCGTTTTAAAATAAAACTTATTACTTATATGTGTATTTCATTGGGTTAGTTTAGGTTAGTTTGGGTTAGTTTGGGTTAGTTTTGGTTAGTTTCGTTTCGTTGCGCCCCGGAGCGAGCGAAGCGAGCGGAGGGCCAGGCCTGAAGTGTACAAAACGCTCGATACAAATATATTTGAGGTAAAAAAAAAACACAAAAAACTTCATTTTTCCGCACTTTTTCCATTAGAAAATGATGATAGAATACCTAATATCTTGTTTTTTTTTTAGAAAAATTGTTATTTTTGATTGCACTATTGTTCAACGGACCCCTTTTAGTTACTTTTGGTTAGTCATTCAATCAGCTTTCGGTTACTTTCAGTTAGCTCCAATTTATTTTACTCCTTTGAAGCGGTTCCGATACATTATAACCAATTAAAATGTTTTTGGTTAAATTATGTCAGTCGCCAAAATTAGGTTAATGTGGGTTAGTTTCAACTAACTTTAATATTTTTAATCTGTTCCGATAGGTTTAAGCCCTTAGTGCTTTTGGTTACTTTGGCTAGTTTTGATTAGTCGTGCAATCAACTTTCTGTTAATTACAGTTAGTTTCAATTTATATTAGTCATTTGAACCGGTTCCGATACTTTATAACCAATTTTAATGTTCTTGGTTGGTTGTCAAAATTCGGTTACTTTGGGTTAGTTTCAACTTACTTTAATATTTCTAATCTGTTCCAATACGTTTTAGCCCTTTTTGGTGCTTTTAGTTACTTTTGGTTAGTTTTTCAATCAACTTTCGGTTACTTTCAGTTAGTTCCAATTTATTTTAGACATTTGAATCAGTTCCGATATGTTATAATAAAATTTAATGTCTTTGGTTACTCGTTAAAATTCCGTTCGTTTTAGTTAGTTTTAACTTAATTTAATTTTTGTAACCTGTACCGGTACGTTTAAGCCCGTATTGGTTACTTTTGGCGAGTTTTGGTTAGTCATTCAATCAACTTTCGGTTAGTTTCAGTTATTTCCAATTTATTTTAGTCATTTTAATCTATTCCGATACCATAAATCAAATTTAAGTTTAAGTAAATAAACTAACACAATCTCTCACGCGTATGATGTCATGTGTCAAATGTAGCCTGCACTTTTTTACGATTTGAGGCCCTATACCTACTAGGATAATAGAAACATTTTCAATGTTAAAATATAAGAGTTGCTTTAAAAACACAAAAAGTCATGTGAAAAATTCGCAATCATTAAAACATAAACGGATTTTTGCTCACGCTAGTGGTGACGGGCATTTTATTTTTGCCGTACCTACTTGTTTTCTTTTCTCACTATTACCTTTATCCAAATTTAGGTATATAACAGACTTTTAATACAGACATATTTGTTAAACCGATTATACGTGTAATTGAAAAACTGCATATTATTAAAAAATTATTATAAATCTTACCTGATAGGGTCTTTGGGGCTTCTAAAAAATGATAATCCTTCACCCACTTTTATAATGCAATCATCCGCACAACAATATCTCGCCATTGTAGCGATCTTAATAATTATTTAATTCAACCTGACCCAACAGTACAGAATATCAAGGCGTTTGCACACTGACCGTAAATTCCCCCTCGTAGTGTAGCCACCGCTGGCCGCGAACGAGATTGATCCGGATTCACTTCGAAGCTAAAAACTGTCGGCGAAATTGGAAATTTGTGTCGAGTGAACGTACCGTATATACTTATTTATACCGTGGTTGTAGCTGACTTCATTAAATTGAAAATGTAGCCCATCAGAAACAGGGCGCTGCATCAGATACTCATCAGCACTTGCCGACACATCCGGGAGCTTAGACACTAGCTGAGAACAGCAATACTAGTAAAAAAACTGTCAAACTCCTCAGGGGTTAATATGCTCTCATTTGCTCACCCCCCCCCCCCCCTACTATGCCCCCTACAAGACCTTACGGCTTCCCTGGAAGACTTGACCATGTTGTCTGAGCTAAGAATATAATTTGTATAAGCAACCATTTTTGTCTCTATTATTTTAGATATATACATTCTCCTGTAACTATTGAGTACCAATTTTAGTTGGTCAGATGGATTATTTAAGTACATGTCATTTATGAATTTTAAGGTTTCTCTCATGTTTTTGACTTCATTATTAAACCACTCAATATTGATTTAATTTTTATTTACGGTTTTTTGTGTTTTTATTGGACATAACTGATTTACTTTACTTGTTACGTTGGAAAGGAAATAATTAAAAATACTATCTACCCGAGAACTCAAGAAGCCCCAATCCTGGAATTCCAATGCTCATTATTGCTCATATAGTCTGTTTAGGCCTTGTCTAGTGAAGGGTTGGTAGCGTTGAATAGAAGGCTTATTTTTGGTGTATTCTGGAGGAACCTGGACCCAAAAATCTACAACGAGGTGATTAGAGAGAGAGCCGGATCAAAAACATCTGTAAAGTAGTGCAATATATTTTCAAAGTTAATAGAAACATTGCCAAAACAATTATCTTTATTTGTATTCTTAAAAACTTGCTAATGTAAGTTGTAGCCTCACATTAGGTCGACAAAGGTAGACTTCCTATGATTATCAGTATTAAAAATTATATTGTTAAGTTTTTCCCGTGGATTCTTAACAGAATTACAACTTTGCTATTTTCAACTAATACTCTCTTTATTCACTACCACTGTATACAATTTAACGCTCTAAACTACTCTTTACAACTAATATGTATTCAACACTCAATGATTAACTGAACTGAACTGACTGACCAACATTCGCCTTAGGTCTGCTTATATATAATCTTAAATCTATCACGAATATTCGGGAAGTATTCCGAGGCCACTCTATATGATCTCGACGAGGCCATCGAGATAATTCCAGCGATCCTGAAACTTCGCGGCCGACCGGGCGACGATGGCTCATACATAAACACGGTACGCTACAAGGCAAGTTCCATAGGGTAGCACAAAAACGTTCGGATGGTTGTTAGTCGTGACAATATTAAAATCGCCATTAAAAACAATGTACCTGAACCTGTTGCTATTTTTGTGATTGAATTCCAGGATGCACGTGATTATACCTATAAACAGTTACGATAAGAACATTTAAACATGCCATTGGACTAATATTTCACTTCACGCATGGCCCTTCGCTCGATTTGAGGGCGCAACCAAATAAAACCCAAGGCAATGCCCAAAATCAAGAAAAACAACTGAAAAATATCTGAATTAGCACGTACGCATGCGTGAAGGATCAAAATTTGTGTTGGTAGACGCTATTAGCAAAGGCAAATTCCTGCGCGAACAACAAAATTTGCCGCAGCGCCGCGCCGGGCCGGCGCGTAGAAAAATAACACCAACATTGAATGAACAGAAATATTTAAAAAACAAATGCATGATCCGCAATTTTTATATCATATATTGTCAAATAATTATGTGCACTAACGATTAGTATATCTCTGACATTTTAATTCGTGTGATGCTAATGTGATATATCACCAAAATTGCAAGATGTCCCTTTCGCTTGTAGATGGATCCAGGTTAGACAGGAAGATCCAGGACTGGATTCTGGGACATTTGCTATCTTCAGGTTACCCATGTTCCTGTTTGACCCCCTAATTGGTGTAGGCCTTTCCTGTTTTTTGTTGTCTTTTGTCCTGCGTGAGTGACGCGGCACAACTGGAATTCAATCGCCATCAGTTTCTCTCTCCTCTGCATCATCCCTACCCTTAGGGTTGTTTTTTCGGCTGTAGCTGAGGATTCTGCTGTTTAGGATTTCCGCAAGGGAAAGCTTCGTTTACCGCGTTTTTCTTGGAAGTGACAGGAGTGACACCAGTGACACTAGTGACAGTAGTGACACTAGTGACAGGATTAGATGTCCGATCCACCAACGATGCCAAATCCTCTTCGAGCGCGGCCTGGTTGTTAGATGTACCTTTAGCAACAGTGTTGCTATTGATGTTGCTACAAATGTTGGTACCACTGGTCAGATTCTGCATCAGATGGTTGGCAACACTGTCTTCGCAGCTGACTTTATTGACATTTTCTGATGCAGACATGGCTTTTGAAGGATAGGAAAGGGGTGCAGAGGGGGCAGAACTAACCTCACTTCTTGCTTTTTCCTCATAGTTTCCATTTTTTCCTCCAGGAAAAGAATTTTTGATTGAGAAGATCATTGTTCTCATTGAGTTCCATTACCAGAATGTTAAGGACGCCATTATTTTTGGTTACAAGGCCGAGTCTTTCTTCTGACGTCATGACCGTCGACGTTTCATCGCTCGCGGCACACGTCGAGCATTCGACTATATTCTGGCCAATAATCCTAAATCCGGGACTTCTAGCAATACACTGGTTATGAAAAACTGTTTTGCACTTATCACAAACTATTTGTCCTTTAAATTTTTTGTCACAAACCCCACAAAACCGGGAGCGATCTTCACATACGTCATTCAGATCCGCCATCTTCAAACAAGGATACATATAGAGGGGGCATTATCATGTGATTGAATCAATTGTCACGGCGCGACGTTGTTATAAGAAGTACGAACCGGAAGGAAGTTTGCGTGCGTTTTTTGACATCTTTGGTTAGTAGAAGTAAGGCTAAGCGATCGAAGGACCAATATTTGGATTAATATGTGTATACCACAACAAAGACATTTTCAAAAATTAATAGACAATACCATATTTTTTAATTTTTAATTTAAACATATACTTTTCATAACGTCAGCAAAAACAACCTAAAGTCGGTGCTTCGTAATTGATGTTTTTTTCTTCGTTCATTCCGGATTAGCTTCTTGGAGGACTGATTAAAACTTCTATAAAAATGTCTAATAATAATGATAATAGTTACGCTTTTGTGCTGAGCGACTTTTAATCTTTAATAAGCCCTTCGGCCGGACGAGACACAAAAGTTACGAAAAACCTTTTGTAGTCTTAATTAGGATTTTTAGAGGGTTCGGCTGTTGCGGTACGAAATCGTTAAGCTTTAATTTCTGATATCGGCGAAAAAAAAAAGGGAATTGTTAATTTCAAAGCGGATGGGCAAAGGCTAGCCTAGAAAAGATGAGAGAAATTTACTTGGATTGAAGATTTAATCAAAAGAGCCAAAGAGGTGAGGATATGCGAACTTTAATATTGAAGAACCGCCATCATCCTTATTTATATTACTTTTATTGTCCATCAAAGTTAATCTATCACTACTCAACTGCATCGGGCCACGAACCCTCGCCATCCCATTTCAAGGGACGTTTTAAAAATGTATCTCACGCATTTTAAAGTCGAAATAATTTAAAGAACGGTTTACAACAACATGTTGTTGAAAGCGTGGAAAGTTTTAAAAACATTACTAAAAAATAGAATAGTTCACGTGGATGAAAAATTACATATGACAGATGCCAAGGGCCGGGCTTCTTTGGAGAAATGGGGTGGCTCAAGAGACGCCATACTTCCTGAATATTTCTACTCCTATTAACGTACAAGGACATATTTTGCAAAGGAAATGACGTTTATTAATTCGTGAAGCTTTGCTTCATCTAGAACGTGATTGAACTTTTACGTACCTTCAAAGGTAGTCCCAGAAGAAATTCATCTGGTGGATGGATTTTTGCTGATTTTTTCCTTCTTAGATGCCTTCTGAATTGAAGTTGGAAATCTCTTCTAACTTCCACCACTGCTCGATTGCGAAAAGGGTTTTTCTAATTGCATGGCCATTGCATCTGTGCGCTTGGGTAGCATGGTATTTTCGTGTGTTCTTTAATTGGAATAATTATAAATGGAAAATGAATAATACGCTTTATAGGCCAATAGATTAAAACAAGAAAATTGGACGAATCGGAAATAATTGCTACAAAAGGTTTTATTGTTTTAATGGCTTCAGTTGTTGCCCAATTTGACTATCCTAGGTTTTCCCCCCAGGTGGAGTTGTGCTTAAGTGGTGGGGGTAAAAATATACGCCCAAAAGGGGTATTTTTGCGGTTTTTCGGTTATATCTCGTAAAGGGCTCACACTATCGAAAACATGGTCCTTTCAAGAGTTGTAGGGCAGTAAATTCTGCATTGAATAAGACCAGACGCATATTTCTTGGACCACCCGTTCCCATGTTAGTGGTCATCAAAGTTTGACAAATTTTACATATTTATGAAAAAAAATTATTTTAACTTCTGCTATTTGGTAACATCATCTAAACTAACACATCCATAAATAAAGTGGCCCATGGAAGAGTTATAGAGGTCCGTACAGTTCCACCCTAAAGTTGGACCATTTCGCAGCATCAATATAAAATACGACTGATCCATTCAACAAATATAAGGATGGGGGACAGAATAGAAACACAATAGTTCTTGAAAGAAATTAGTGACGATTATATTTCAATACATAAATTTCACAGACGTGGACGTTTAGCTGTCGGTAAACAACTCGGCTCCTCAAAATCTCTAATTTCCGATATGGAGTTAGTCGCCCCATCACTCAGCTCCTCCAGTTCCAGGTATATGTCAACATCTGGTTCGTCAATTTCATCTCGTTGCAGGAAGTTACTGCAGGCACAAATAATTGAGCATTTAATCCCAGCCTTCCGACACCCACAACCACCTGCACACCCTTTGTGGCATCTGCAGAAGATTGTAGAGAGAAGAGTCTGTGGTGCTGATTCCTTGGTGGTAGGAACGGGGTCAAGACCAAACTTTGAAGCTTGTCTTTCCCAGAGGAGCGGATCCATCTGGTGCCCTAACCACATTTGAACTTGTAGGTATGTTTTCAAGCAATGTTGGCGGACCGCTTCGGATGTTGGTGGTAGGAATGCCAAGTTGAATTTGGATTTCACAAGGGCTTTGGAAAACAGGTCGAATCGCAGTTTATCTAAAGTATATCCTGTCCTACCTCCGTAGAGGATTGTTAAAAATCGTAAGCCTGTTTCGGCAATAGCTTCAGCCACACTTTCATGTTCGGAGAAAGGTTTGATTTCTTCAAAAAATTATTGATGAACCAACAGCTTGCCCTGCTTGAAGAGCGGTGAGTTTGTATCACATCCACTTATGGCGTGGAGAAATATGAGTGGCCTTCGGATGTTGTCTGCCAGTTTGAAGCTCTTCCAGGTTTTGAAAAATATATGTTTGCTGATGGTGTGGCCAAAGCATTGAGCATAATGAGGAGGTCAGTATCCTCACCAACTATCACAACATTCTCATACTTCTGCGATACCGCAAAGGCCGTGGCAACAATCATGTGGTCTGCGTCTTCAGTAGCCTGCTTTACTGAGAAGCTTTCACCTTCAAGCCTATCAGTAAGCAAGCTAATGAGACGCGCTATATTTTTGTCGTTGGAAAGGAATTGCTCCTGAGGCATGATCACGGCCATTAACTCGGTAAAGATGACCTCAGGAGTAGAGTGTCTTTTTCTTCGGCGGAGGCGCTCAGCAGATTTGATGCTCTTGGTGGACAGGTCTTCTGGGTAGCCATCAAACACAACACTTGTCGCACTTCGGTTGTAGTGTCTCTTTAGGTAGTCAACATATCTGGTTCGGATTAAGTGGAATGTTTCCCCATTCTTCCACAAAACCCGGTGGAGAAGGAATCCACCATCGATGACAAAAGCTGCTCCTTCCAGGTTTACCTCATTCAGTGGTGTGAAGAAGTCATATAACACTGACTTGGGAGTATTCCTCATTCCAGCTGCATCGAACAGAGAGAGGGGATAGGGTGCCAGCTCATAATGAAAGAATTGTTTAAGCTGATCATCGGATTTCTTGAGGAGTACTATCCGGTGAAATATGGTTTCAGGGTTCACTGGTACATCCTCTCCATTAATGGTCACCTTAGATCTGAACCCCTGTATACTCATTACTCTGTTTTTACGGACAAACTTGATTTTGTCAAAGGTTTGACCAACCAGGCCGAGCATTAATGAATTTCCAATTTCAAAGGCTCTAGGGCAGTTGATTAAGTCATCTCCGATGATTCCGGTGCTGTTATGTCCATTAACAAAATTAGTAAGAGAGAAAGGATCATGAGATTGAAACCACTAAATAAACTTCTAAAGGTCTGCATTGTCACGCTGCACTCTAGCATCCCTCGCATCAACATGTTGCTCCGTGG
>MU191480.1:24532-35428 GCA_016904865.1 Pissodes strobi
ATGTCCAACCATATTCCACTCCAAAACTTATCAGACCTTCTGATAGTAAACCAATCATTGAGCACAAACCGTATATAGTCTTCCTGTGATATTCTCTTTTCAAGGCCTATCATATCTTGTAAATAGAGCTGCGCAGATTTTGCATATAGAAAATGCCCACTGGCGTGAAAATAGGGTAGCATTTTCTTAACAGTGGTGAGATGAAGGTTCCAGTTGCCACTCCTCTCAACCTGGATGAATTGCTTCACCAGAGTAGTCATTTCGAAGTAGAGAATCCACAACTTGGCAATGGGACCATTTAGCTCAAGCTCTTTAAGTTTCAGTAAAAACATCTGCTTCAAAGTTACATGATCAATGGCTTTCAAGTCATTTGTTGACATAGACGCCTCTTCAAGGTGCTGATCTGTTCTCCTATTGCTACTCATTCTTGAAAGGATGACATGTGCGAGAGCCAAATTGCAGAGGATATGTGCACGACCAGCCATCATTTTCTCTGTTGATGCCTGCGCGTAAGCAACGCAAAATAGCTCTTGCAGCCCACTTCCACTCATTATGTAGCCTATGGCTCCCAGGAATGACATCAAAAGATGGAAACCTCCCAACCTTACTAGGACTATGCCCAAATCGGAGTCTGGAGAAAAAGATGCCACTATCTCGCGTGCCCTAAGATAGAGAGGCTGGTCAAATGTAACAAAGCAGACCTTTTGTTTGATTCTTTTGCGTTCGTTTATTGCAGTTTGAAGTGAAGTGTAAACAGTGTCATAGTTGCTGGGAGGTGCATTGATCAATGGAAGGAACAGTGTGTTTGACGTCGAGTACGGTTCAGAGCTCGGTATTTACTCCATGAAGCCATTCCAACCTGGAAGATTATCTCCTTTCCATTTACCAAAAATTTATTTGAAATCATCTAGCTTAATGTTCATTCTTGAACAATTTTCCGTCAAGTCCTCAAATGTAATGCTGTTCAAAGGTGCTCCAGTATGTTCAAATGTTGCTACTGGTATTAAACAGAATTGTACGACTGTGCTGGCTTTTGGAACAGTACATGTTCTAGCAATTACTGTACCACTTGAAGGGGCAGAAATGACTGGCGTTACACACTGGATACCACCCATGGCATGGAAATTATTACGGCCATCAATTGTGTCAACATTGACATCTGCATTGTCAAACACTCATTGAGAAAAAGTATTTGGGTGGCTAGGGCTCTGAGGGTGGTTCATACAAGACACCTCAAACATCCTGGCCTCGTCGTAGGAACAGCAGAAACAAAGTCCACTTGCTATGTGTATTAGTTCTCTTGAGCCATACTTCCTGGACAGGAGGGCTCCAACTCTAACATGGAGGGATGAATGAAACGATCTAGGTCTGGTGGAAGATATTATTGCATGAGGAATAGAAATTACTTTAGTTCTGTCTTTCTGCCGTTGCTGGCCTCGTTTGCTTCTCGTTATGATTGAATCAAGTAACACCTGTAGGGTTTCTGAAATATCCTCCTCACAGTTTTCCAGAAAGCGTTGGGGATCTGGGTAACTGTCAAGGCAATATGCGTTTGAACGGATATCTTCCCGGATTATGTCAGCCGCTGCTTTAACAACTCGGAGACGTTCTTCCTCCTCATTTGCTTGTTCTGATTTGTACCATTCTTGGGACAAGATTTTGTAACCAGTATTGCGGAAACAGAGCACTGTCTCTCGGTGGTGACCAACTGATATGATAATGTCACTGCCATAATAGTCTTGCAACCTTTTCTTCAGGGGTTTCTCACTTACTTTTGGACCAGAGAAATCTTTAAGGACTTCTTTCAAAGAAAACTGGCACTCATCTGTCATGCCCTCAATGTAGTTGCAAACATATTCTAAAGCAGTAGTGATATCTTTATCCTCGGGTCTACCTTTGATGTTTGTTGAACGTACAGGTAGGAAAAACTTTCTCATGCAGTTCTGATGGTATCTCCCCTCATCGGCGATCAAATCATTCCCCAATCGTGATGCGACTTCTTCCGCCCACTGGTCTCCCTGGGCAGCTACAGTTTCCAAAACACTGTTTCCAAATTCTCTTGTGGTTACGGTACTGACAGCAAACCGTTTTAGCTGTTTGGAAATGAAATCTTCACTGGCATCCATGTTACAAAAAAAAACATGTTGTTTAAAAATTGAATGCTGGTTGACCTGATCGGACTCGACGTGCAACTCCACTTCCACTAGCTTTCTCTGCAGCAGCCACATTTTTCGCCCTGGTGTAAGATTTATGACACGAGACATGAAGTTTTACGGTATCACATGTCTTAAAAAGAGCATCCTTTCCATCGCGTCTCTTCTTGCTGCACACCAACAAAGTTCTGATTCCTCTTGCTTTCACAGTCACTGCCTCATTCTCCTCTATTGTCTTTTCACACACAGGACACAAATCAGTCATTTTGCACACAGAAGGATAAACGATAACACCGAATGTCGTCGCTCTACTTACAATGGGAGCATCTACTTGTATCCAACCTGCAACAAAATAAATTTCAAATAAAATGTAATTGTATTCTAATCAGAAATAAAACACAAACAACTTTGATGAGCACTAGTATGGGAACGGGTGGTCCAAAAAATATGCGTCTAGTCTCATTTAATGCAGAATTTACTGCCCTATAACTCTTGTTAGGGCCATGTTTTCGATATTCTGAGTCCTTTACGAGATATAACCGAAAAACTGCAAAAATACCCCTTTTGGGCTTATATTTTTACCCCACCACTTAAGCACAACTCCACCAAGGGGGAAAACCTAGGATAGTCATATTGGGCAACCAATGAAGCCATTAAAACAATAAAATCTTTTGTAGCAATTATTTCCGATTTGTATTTTAAGCCTATTGGCCTATTAAACAGCTATCTTGGAGTTATTTCTGACATTGGGCACCTCTATTTGAAAACCTTTTGAAATTAAATTTATTAAAGTCGCGTTGAACATGATGGTCACTTTCATAAGAACACTTCTCAAGAGTAAAGTAGTTGCTCACGGAAGACGTAGGGCGATGAATTGTCTTGGAACATATTTATCCCAATTTTTTTCCCAGGTTGAAAGGTCATTGCAAAGTTTCATTATATTGAAATGGGCAAGAGAAAAATTGTATTTAGTACCAGTTTAGAAGTGTCTTTTGATTGGGCAATTTTACTCCGATCAGATTTTGAAGTAAGAACCTTCCTCGGAGACGCAGGGTGATGAACCCTCTTGCATTCTCTACCGAAAAATTATTATTTCACAAGCTTTGGGGGGCATTATAAAGGTCTATTGTATTGAAATGGTTAAAATCAGAATTGGGTGTAATATCAATTTCGATAGAGCCAGAAATGTCTTTTAATTGGACACTTTAACTTCAATCAGATTTTGAAATAAGAACATTCCTCGGAGACGGAGGGTGATGAACCCTCTTGCATTCTTTACTGAAAAATTATTATTTCACAAGCTTTGGGGGGCATGATAAAGATGTGTTGTATTGAAGTGGTTAAAATCAAAATCGGGTTTATTATCAATTCCGATAGAGCCAGATGTGTCTTTTGATTGAGCACTTTTACTCCAATCAGATTTTGAAATAGGAACCTTTCTCGATAACTGAAGGTGATGAACTCTCTTGCATTCTCTACTGAAAAATTATTTATTTTCAGGTTTTGGGGGGCTGTTGTATTGAAATGGTTAAACCCAGTATCGGGTTTAATGGTAGTTCCTGTAAAACCAGAAGCAGCTTTTGATTGGATAATTTTAGTCAAGTCGGATTTTGAGATATGACCCTCTCCGAGAGAAGAAGGACGTTATTTTTAACATTTATTACTAAAAAAAATTGATTAGATTAAAATGGTCCGTTGTTTTTTGCTTAATTAATGTTATTAAAATCTAAAGAGTTTAACAAACGTTGCTATTTGAATTTTAAAGACAATCAAAACCACTAAGTAGCATCAATAACCAGACAATTTTGACTATAGCTTTTTATTATATATTTTTTTAAATTTTGCTGTGCCTATCTATGCGGCACTTGCACAATCGATACTTGTTCCCCTCTTGCGTAAACCATCGAGATGCATCTCGGCATTCATTCCCGCTTACGTAAGTCGTCATCGTACGTGTCATTGTCAATGTCACGATTCGTTTTTGTCTCGAGGACTGCTTATTAGCCACTTGTCTCGTCGGTTCGAGACGCGCCCCTTTCGTTGTCGCGTAACTCGACCAGTCGGACTGGAAAATAAGCTTTTCCCTCGTCTTTCGGTGCGTGCAGAGAAACATACGCGAACGAGTGGATGCTCTTAACAATTTCGACACCGAGACAAATAAAAAGCTTCTGTTAAGAAATCAAAACTTCCTTCAGAAAAGCTCGAAATAGATGGACATAGTAGTTCCTATGATTTTTTTCTAGACGTATACAGGCTTAAACACATAATTAAATCATTTTATTGAAATAAAAGTTGTATAAAAGCAATATGTCCATGATATGTGTGAACACCCTTTTTAAATTGTCCAAATGATTTAAAAGCATAATGGAATACTCAATTAAATTCTATCAAATATCACAACTGTATCAAACTTTCCATACAATACAGTCGCGACAATATCAAATTCTTCATCCTATAAAAATCTTAAGCATTAAAATGCCCGCGGGTTAACATCATTACAATTAAAAATATCGACGACACATAACCTCGACAATTCAAAATTGATGCAATACTGAAATCTGGTTAATGAAAATCTCAAAGAATTAACATCTCGACAATAAAAATGCTGAGTTTCTGCATTGAAATATCCGATAAATTATAATCTTGACAATATCAAAATTTCGATAATGTCATTATCCTAATATTATGCATATAACAACACCAACACTCCGACCATAAAATTGACGGTAGAATCAAAGTCTTGACTTTCAAAATCGCGACAATTCATAATCATGATAATAGCAAACTTCGAACAATGTCAACATTTTGGCATTAAAAATATCAAATATTGAAATCTCGACGATAAAACTGCAGTTATTCAAAACTGAAAAATTATCTTGACAATGTATTATCTAACATTATGAACATAACAAAATTCCAACCATGAAAATAACGGTAGAATTAAATTCCAGACTATATCAAAACCTTGACATTTAGAATTATGACAACACATAATCTTGACAATAGCAAAATTGAAGCAAAACCAATTTTTTGACAATAAAAGTGTCCAAGAGTAAAATCTCGAGGAAAAAATATAGAAACCTAACACTCAAAATTCTGATAAACAGTAATCTTGACGATTTAATTATCGCGACAATATCATAGTCTTAACATTATGCGCATAACAATACCAAAATGACTACTATGAAACTGACGGTAAAATTAAATTTTAGACTATATGACATTGAAAATCATGGCAACTCATAATCTTGACAATAGCAGCATTTAAGCAAAACCAGTATTTTGACAATAAAGGTATCAACAATTAAAACCTCAACGATAAAAATATAGAAACTCAACACTCGAATTCTGACAAACCATAATCATGACTGTTTAAATATCTCGATAATATCGTAATCCTAACATTACGCATGTAAAAATATCAAAATGACGGCTATGAAAATGATGGAGAATTAAATTCTAGACTATATCAAAGTCTTGACATCAGCAGTTCACTTTTGAAGAAGCATGTTGTATATTCACTTACCTAGCAATCAATCAAATTCCTTATTTCGTAATATTCATTGATTTGTTAGTATAATTCTGAATTTAAATGATTTACATGTTAAGTCTATTCATGTTTAATCGAATAAAATTTTGCCAAATTTATTTTTCGAATTTAATAATCTCATTTTGAATGTTTACAATCAACAAACTGTACTGGATTTCGTAATTTAGACAAATTATAGGTACTATTATTGCATAATAACCTTGATAGTTCATGGCGACATAATCTAGGACAACCATGAATTCGTTGGTGTTATTAATCAGCATTCATGATATTTAGATAATAGAAATTAATTAGAGGTTAGGTATAATATAGACAAACCCTGAAAGTGATTATTTATAGATGTACATTTATGTGTGAACAGAGAACTTTTTCCCTTTATTCAAGTACTCATCATGTTTTCCTACTAAAACCTTCAAACTACGCGAGTTGCCTCCTTCAGTATGCAACGAACAGAGAACATCACAAAGCACTATTGTTCCAGAAAATAAATGTGCGTTAATTCACTTATCTCTAATACCTATATCGAAACTCTTTGAGTTTATAATTTTAAAATTAAATAATAATTATATATTTTGTTCACACGTTTATTCATGTTTAATATATTGTTTTTCAATTTTAACAATCTCGACTCAAACAAACCCAAACTGTACTGGATTCCGTAATTTAGACAAATTATAGGTATTATTATTGCATAATTACCTTGATAGTTCAGGGCGACAGAATCTAGGACAACCATGAATTTGTTGGTGTTATCAATAAGCATTCATGATATTTAGATAAGAGTAATTAATTAGAGCTTAGGTATAATATAGACAAACCCTGAAAATGATTATTTATAGATGTACAACTTTTCCCGGTAGATTCCTATTAGTGTATTATCAAGTACTGATGTTTTACTAATAAAACCTTAAAACTACGCTAGTTGCTTCCTTCAATATGCAACGATACTGGCGAACCAAACAGAGAACATCACAAAGCCACTATTGTTTCCGAAAATATACGTTTTAATTCACTTATCTGTAGTCTATCGAAACTCTTCTCCTTCTGTTTAAATTTATAATTTTAAAATTAAATAATTATATATTTTGTTCACACAATCTATTGTTTTGCGATTTTAACTATCTCATTTTTTATTTTTACAGTCAACAAACATTATATTTCAAACAATTCACATCCGGAAGAACAGTAGTAAATGTATTCTAATTCACTTACCTGTTATCTATCGAAACTCTTCTACTTCTTTTTTATTTTAAAATTTTGAAATTTAATTGTTATATATTTTGTTCACACTTTCAGTTCATTCATGTTTATTTCATTGTTTTTCAAATTCAAAAATCTTATCTATTTTTACAGTCAACAACCACTTTTTTTCAAACAATTCACGTTCGGAAAAGCAGTAGTAAATGTTTTCTAATTCACTTGCCTGTAATCTATCGAAACTCTTTTACTTCTCTTTGAATTTATAATTTTGAAATTAAATAATAATATATTCTGTTCACGCATTCAATTCATTCATATTTAATATATGTTTTTTTTTTAATTTAACAATCTAATTTTTTATCTTAACAGTCAACAAACACCTTGTTCCAAAAAATTCTCGTCCGGAAAAGCAGTAGTAAATGTTTTCTAATTCTCTTCTACTTCTCTTTGAGGTTAAAATTTTGTACATAATAATTCATGTTTAATATATACAGTCAACAAATACTGTTTCAAACAATTCGTTTCCGAAAAAGCAGTACTAAATGTATTCTAATTCACTTACCTGTAATCTATCGAAACTCTTCTACTTCTCTTTGAGTTTATAATTTTTGGAATTAAATAGTTATATATACTGTTCACACGTTCAGTTCATTCATGTTTATTATATTGATTTTCAAATTCAAAAATCTTTTCTTTACAGTCAACAAACACTTTGGTTCAAACAATTCACTTCCGAAAAGCAATAGTAAATGTGTTCTAATTCACTTACCTGTAATCTATCAAAACTCTTATTCTTCTTTTTAAGTTTATAATTTTGAAATTAAATAGTCATATATTCTGTTGACACGTTCAGTTCATTCATGTTTAATATATTGATTTTGAAATTTAACAATCCAATTTTTTATTTTTACAGTCAACAAACGCTTTGTTTCAAACAATTCTCGTCCGGAAAAGCAGTATTTATTTATTTATTTATTTATTTATTTATTTATTAGTACAAACTCAACAGATTTACATCCATTTACAGAGTAGGTGAAACTTAACTAACACACCAAACTATTCTAAAGAGAAAGAAAATAATACAATGCTTAGGTATTACATACACCTGATAATTTTAGATTTAACAGAGACTTTTTAATAGCTAACTCCAAATCTGAGAAAGTATTAACTTAAGATTGCCTATTGACTCCACATTCCACAAATCACAATGAGATCGAATTTGATTATATAATTTGCACATAACAATAAGTGGTGAATTTTTATAATAATTGGTATGAGTACAGTCCATATAAAAAGTCATCGGATTACGAGTTATATACCTTGGTGCATACAAATTTATTCGGCACAGCAAATCCGGAGCATTTATGAAATTATTTAATAATTTATATAAAAACAATATTGCAAGAATATTTCTCCTATTTTCTAAGCCTTGAAGGTTGTGCAAATTCATTATCTCTAACTTAGGTATGTGCATTTCATATATACCTCTTTGCTTATATTATAAATATCTTAAAAATTTGTTTTGAATCTTCTCTATAGAATACTTATGAGTTTCATAACAAGGGCTCCATATTACAGAGCAATATTCTAGAATGCTCCCAACATAAGATACATACAAGGTTCTAGCACAAGTTACATTCAATGCCTTACAATTTCGAATAATAAAGCCATAGCTTCTAGATGCTCTATTAGTTATGTTATTAATATGTGCTCTGAAAGATAGCTGTGAGTCAAAAGTCACACCAAGATCCCGCATTTCCTCAACCCTGGCCAACACTGCCCCTCCCAATTTAATATTATATTCAACATGTGTTTTCTTTCTCTTGAAGCTAAGCACAAAACATTTATCGGCATTAAAATGTAATCTGTTTTTTATAGACCAGGCATATAGCTATTGCAAGTTTTGTTGAATGTTTTCACAGTCAGAGTTACTATTGCCTTTAGCATAAAGTTTGAGATCATCAGCAAATAATAATGCGTTGGAACCCTTTTACCTCATTAACCAAATCATTGATGAACAAAAGTAAAAGCATTGGTCCAAGGTTGGATCCCTGCGGAATACCCGATGTTGCAAAGTAATAGTTTGACTTATGACCTCTTACAACAACCCGCTGTAGTCTCATCTCCAAGCATGATGTAAAGAATTTGGTTAAATTTTCATGAAAATCAAATTGATTATACAGGTTTTCAAGAAGTATGCTATGAGAGACTCTGTCGAAAGCCTTAGCAAAATCTGTATATATTACATCAACTTGGCACCCCCTGTCAAGAGTTTCAGCAATATATTGTGTAATCGCACAAAGATTTGTAGATGTATATTTTTTACTTTGAAATCCATGCTGTCTTGTTGATATCATTTGCTGCACAGAGGAATATATAAATTTATACAATATAGACTCAAAAATTTTTGCCGGGCAGGAGAGAAGTGATATGGGCCTATAATTTGTAATATGTCTTGTCACCTTTCTTAAACACTGGACATGTTTTGGCTTCTTTCCATGCTTGTGGGAATGTGTTGGTTTTTAGAGATAGATTAAACAAAACTCTTAAAGGTTCAGCGAAAAAACCCATCATGCCCTTGAAAATAAATGATGGAATTTTATCCGGGCCAACCGCCGCCCGGCCAACTCTAAGGCTCTTGACAGCATCACACACATCCTCATAACTGATTTCGCACAAATTCAAAACACCTAAACCCTCATGCAGACCATCAAAATATTCGGAATTTGGACCAACAAAAACAGAGTTAAAATAGGCCGCAAAAGCATTAGATATCGATTCGCCATCAAGATATTGAACATCATTTGAATGCATTATGTTAGGTATACCAATAACACTGCCCTTACTGTTTACATAATTCCAGAAAGACCTCCAGTCATGAGTGATATCTTGGTGAATTTTATTCAAATAAACTTCATGTGCTCTCTTAATGTAGTAAATGTTTTCTAATTCACTTACCTGTAGTCTATCGAAACTCTTTTACTTCTCTTTGAGTTTATAATTTTGAAATTAAATAATTTTATATTCCGTTCACACCTTCGGTTGATTCAAGTTTAATATTTTGTTTTTCAAATTTAACAATCTCATTTTTTATTTTTACAGTCGATAAACACTTTGTTTCAAACAATTCACATCAGGAGAAGCAGCAGTAAATATATATTAATTCACTTACCTGTAGCCTATCGAAATTCTCCTACTTCTCTTTAAATTTATAATTTTGAAATTAAAAAATTATATATTGTTTTCATATGTTCGGTTCATTCATGTTTAATATATTGTTTTGGAATTTAACAATCTCATTTTTGATTCTAACAGTCAACAAACACTATGTTTCAAATAGTTCATTTTCAAAAAAGCAGTAGTAAATGTATTCTAATTCACTTACCTGTAATCTATTGAAACTCTTTTACTTCTCTTTGTTTATAAATTTGAAATTAAATAATTATATATTCTGTTCACACGTTCAGCTCATTCTTGTTTATTATTTTGTTTTTCAAATTCAAAAATATTATTTTATTTATTTATTTATTTATTTCAAGTTCATGTTACAGCAAAATAGCTACATTAACTTTTTTGAGTTAAATTTCATTCATTTGAACAATATTTTAACACTGTTTTAAAACCATTAATTATAAATATCATTAAAACAGTTAAAAGTACAAATAAAAATATAACAATATAACACTTAAAATTAAGATTTTACATAAACATCTACAACACAGAAACTTGTATATAAAACTATCGTTAACTTAAACATAAAAGAATAGAAATGACTGTAGAGAGAACATACACTGGGAATGAGATATCCCTGTCTTCCAAAAAGTCATTTATATGATAGTAGGCTTTTCCAATTAGGAACTGGTAAATCAATGTGTTAAAGGCTTTAAACTCGAGTTTTCTAATATATAGGGGTATTTTATTTATGAATTTTACCGAAAAGTAATCGGGTCCATTCTGACATCGACGAACTCTTCTAAAAGGCACAGAAAAATC
>MU191481.1:6030-35426 GCA_016904865.1 Pissodes strobi
TTTTATTACAGTTTGCTTTCTATTAATTAGCACAAGGAGTCAGGTCAGTTAATTACTGGAAAGCAATTTGGTAGGAACTACAGAAATGCATATTTGGCTCTATTTTTTTTTAATAAAAGCCGCATTCTTGATATGATTATAGGTAAGAATTTACCTAAGTGGGAGAAAGATCATTTGGCAGGAGAACATGAGTTAGAAGATCTTAGAATTCAAGAAATACTATTTGCAAGCTTCGGTGCAAACATCACGTTAAATACAAAATATGATGGCTACATTTTATTAAAATAAATTCAAAATTTTTAGTAAAATTGATACAAATATAATTTGGATGAAATCTGACAATAAACTCACTATTAGCCACCTTAGTTAGACTAGTTCGTTTACCTGTCATCGGTTTGGGTTGCAAAGAGGGAAAACTTTTTTTATAAACCGTTCTGCTTCTTGAGAAACCCCGAAAGCTATAACTTAATTTCGATTTTGATTACATACCTCAAAATATTAATTTTTGAACCAGCAACGAGGAAATGGAAAAAGCGACAACAATTTCAAAACTTCTTTAGTGCCATTAGCAGGCTGAAAATCAGAGTATTTTGAGACTCGATGAAATGGATGAAAGATAAACGGAAAAATGAAAAAGCGACACGAATTAAAAGATATAGATTTATAGGATGTAGCTGGCGAGAGAATGGCATACAACACAGTATACAGCTGTTACAGTTTGCCAAGAGTAAAAGGTAAAAAGTAGTTTGGATTAGACCGATCACTGAAGTTAAGCAAAGTCGGGCGTGGTTAGGACTTGGATGAGTGACCGCTTGGTTTAGTTTCACTTCTACTGCGCGTGAACTGTTTTTAAGTTTATATAGTTTTTAGTATTCCTCTGCTATAGTTTTCACTTCTGTCTTGCGGTTTAGTACACGCCTTTTTTAATTTTTGAGTTTACGCAATAATCTTATCATTTAAAAAGTTCTGCATCTTGAGGAACCTCAAAACTATAACTTGTTAAAATTTTAACTACAGGATGTCTCAAAAATATAAATTTTCGTAATATTTAAAACATTTTCGAGGGTTCCCATAGAACCAGAACTTTTTAACAAAGAAAAGTTTTTGGGTGAAATCAAAAATTAAAAAAAACCCTTTTGCAAAATTCGTAAGTGAAATCACCGCATTTTATTAAAAAAAAAATAATAATTATTAAGCCGAATGTCTCCATTAGAAATTAGTAACAGCAACTAAAAGCAAAATATGATCAAATATTTTTCTTGAAAAAAGATGAAAACGTTTATTTAGCTCTTATATTCAAGAACGTTAAATGATACGCTTGTGACTATTACAGTTCAGTACTAATAATTCTAGTATTTTCTAAAACTATAACCATGATTAAGAAATAACGCACTAAGGATTTCTAAATCCCTTTCCACAACATCATATGGTTTTCGATAGTTCAATAATACTGTATTAGCAGTTGCTGATGTAATAAGAGTTATTCAAATTAACCATGAATGTTACTTACTATTCTTAAAAAAGTATTTGAATCAGTGCATCATCTTAACTAATGTATAAAATTGGCTTAACAGCAACAAATACAACTTATTTATATTTTTTTTAAATCAGGACACTTGCTTAAAATCATTAGGCAATATGTTCTGAAATAATATAATATCACTTAATTTCAATATATATTAATTTGAAAATAAGATTATCGAGTAATATTAAAAAACTTACAGATGACGGCAAAATAACTGTATATTTTGCAGGAAGTGTCACTGAATTTGAATTATATTATCAAAGTATATAGTACAATTGTAGTTTAATGGCTTTAATTTTACGGCACCCCAGATATGTGAGCAATATTCTAAGCACGGTAGAGCAAGAGGAACTGCTGTGGCATATAAAGTTTTTTGTTGCGAAATAGCGCACCAAGCTTCTGGGAGGCTGATTTTGCGATATTAGCAACGTGGTCATGCCAGAACATATTGCTGTTGACCGAGACACCCAGCAGTCCGATTGACGAAGATGAAGGAATGGTCGATCCTGCCATAATAATGTCAGGGCCCGCTATATTGGCCCTCTTGGTAAACGTTGCTGCTTGGGTCTTTGCTGCATTGAAATGGACAAAATTTCGGTCGCCCCAAGTTTGAACTTTCTCCAGGTCTTGATTAATTGCTGTAATCTGCTCCTGTCTGCGGTGATGAGTCTCAATCGCTGGTAAGGGTTTTTTTGATCTAAAGTGGGAGACAAGGATACTGTCATCTGCAAAGCTGTAAACAGGGTTATTCGTTTCGATCAGCAGGTCATTAATATAGTTGAGGAACAGAGGTGGTGAAAGTATTGCGCCCTGAGGCACGCCCGCGTTGATGGTGAATGTGTCTGAGATGTGTCCATCGACTGCCACGTGCAGGTTCTTAAGGAAACTGTCAAGCCAGCTGCAGAGGGAGGCTGACAGTTTGTGGAGCAGTCCGTCATGCCAAACTCTATCGAATGAATTTGAAATATCCAACGCAATTGCTCGAGACTCTCCGTAGTTCTCAATTGTGCTACTCCATATATGAGTGACATAGGCCGACCTCTCTTTGCCCGTATTGATTTTCGCTGATTATTCTGTTGGTCTCGAGGTACTTGAGTAGTTACTGATCGACTACAGGTTCGACTTTGGAGATTATTGGAAGCAAGGCAATTGGGCGATAGTTTTAGGGCGTGGTTTTCTTACCTTTTTTTCGAACAGGTTGCACTCGAGCGACTTTCCTAGAGGATGGGTAAATCCCTTTCCGTATGACAGAAAAAAAGCCTTGAAAAAACGGGTGTTAGTTCGTCGGCGCAGTTCTTTAGCACGATGGCAGGTATTTCGTCCGGTCCTGATGCCTTTTGCGCATCAAGTTCTTTAAAAGATTTTGCGAATATGACGGTAATGAAACTTGACTTCTGCCATGATAGTGTAGATTTTCGATACAGTGTCTCCCACTTTAGATCAGAAAAACCTTTACCAGCAAATTAAACTTATCACCGCAGACAAGAGCAGATTACAGCAATTAATCAAGACCTGGAGAAAGTTCTAACTTGGGGCGGAAATTTGGTCCAGTTCAATGCAGCAAAAACCCAAGCAGCCACGCATCACAAAATCAACCTCCCAGAAGCTTGGTGCGCTATTTTGCAACAAAAAACTGTATACACCGCAGCAGTTGCCCTTGCTCTACAAAGCGCAAATAAGACCGTGCTTAGAATATTGCTCACACATTTGGGGTGCCGCACCGAAGCACACCCTAAGGATATTGGATATCATTCAGAAGATAACTGTGTGTCTTGTTGACGACCCGGAGTTGACCCGGAATCTGGGTAGTCTGGAACACCGCAGACATGTGGCCGAGATGTCTCTGTTTTACAGACACTTTAACGGCAGATGTTGCCGGGATTTGGCCCGTCTCATCCCGCCCCTGGCTACCCCTATCAGATAGTCGCGATAGACGGCAAAAGCGCACCAGTTCGTCGTACAACGCTTTACAAGAAATCCTTTGTTAGGCGCACTGCATCACTGTGGAACTCACTCCCTGGACATCTGTTTTCCCCTAATTACAACCTACAACTATTCAAGAGCCGTGTCAATCAACATCTTCGCACACCCATCGCTCGTCGAACGCCATAGGATCGCCCCTTAGTGTGTTTGCCACTGCCATAAAAAAACTGCCTCCTGGATGATGGGGCAACTTATAGAATTCATGTTTGCATAATAGATTACTTATTTCTATACTTCAGTTGCAGGCATTTTGAATAACATCAAGACAAAATTAGACGTTGAACCAAAGTTACGGTAGAAAGCCTTTTAAAATTAAACAAAACTTAACATACACCGAATAAAGGGCATTACAATAATTGAAAAGATTAGTATTATTTCAGCCCATAAAAGGTAATTCAACCGTAGTAACGGATTGCATTACTTACAATCAAGACATAATGACTCCTTTAAATCACGGCACTTACTCATCAACTAAATAAAGATCCAAAAGAACGTATTGAAAGACAGATATGCAATGTGTTAAAAAAAAACACAACAATCAGTTCAACTATATAGAAAGATCCAAACTAACACCACACAATAGCAAAACACCTCATTTGTATGGAACACCGAAAATACACAAACTTCTGTTATGTGCAATAGTAAAAGCTACATATATCCACCAACACATAACCTTGCTAAATATCTACTTAACATTAATCCACATGCAAATAACTCAAACTCATATATTTTTTAGAAAAAACTGTGACAAATTAATTTAAATCCTAACAACACCCTGGTGACTTTTGATGTCGTTAGTCTTACAAGGTACAAACGTACCTTGATAACACTTTAATGATTTTAAGAAATAAATTAGAAAATGATTATATATTGGACTATACTAAAATTACTTACTTTTTGTGAAAAAGTTACATATTTTCAATAAAATAACAGCTAAAGTGTGGCAAACTTGTTTGGAACAGCGACGATTGAGGAGCAAAGAGAGGAAAAATGGCTTGCAGCTAATCGCCTTGATGCACTTTGTCACGAGGACGAGGGGAACTTGACGCACCTGTTGCCGGATATATGGGGCAAATAGATATAAATGTCGCACATTTATTTAAATTGATAATGTGTACAATAGATTATGAATTCAAATTGAAGTAATAGTAAAGTTCCAGTTTGGATATTACTTTTTATTTTCAATGAGTTAATGAGTATATTAAATTATCTATTTATCTAAATAATAGGTATAAATATTAATTCTCAAAAAATATTTAAGTTACTCGACAACATCGCCATTTTTTGTCCGCACTCTTTCCGCTGTTCCAGTTATACTTGCCACACTTTAAGTAATATTTTTATGGAATCAATATAAACCCTTAAATTGGGTAGCGTTACATGGATGATATTTTTTCAATTTGTCCATGTAATAACCAACATTTCCTTAACAATTTTATAAATCATATTAACGGAAAACCTACACGCCTATAATTCAATTCATTATAGAAAAAGAAAATATAATTAACAACTTTTATTCGCTGGCGTCTTTATCAAAAAATGATTTCAAAACAAATATGTACAGAAAACGACACACAACTAGATATTTAAACTATCAACCAAATAAGCTAATAATGGTTAAAAAGAGGGTTATAAAAATCAATATGGTCGAATGAAAATAATTTGTATAACCAAAATATCAACGTAGAAAAAGGATTTTTTAATAATGCTTTGATGAATAATAGCTATCCTAGCGATTTTATTCAAAAATGTTTTAGAGAATTTGAGCAACCAATTATAAGACAAAATGCAAATACATCTGGTACAAACTTTATCAAACAAAATAAAACGAATAAGTAGGTAAATATTTTATATTCGTACTGTTTTGAAAATCTAAAACACCCTTAGATCCAAACTAACAAGAACAAACCCACAAAATGCAAAAATGTAATCTATAAAATCCCATGTGAATGTAATAAAAAAAAACATTAACAAAATATATAAAAGAACATCAAACCTAGATTAAAAATACATAATCCCACAAATAACATATAATTTGTCAATATGCATTTGACAACAATCCCAGATAGAATGGATCTCTTCAAGTATTTTAGTAAAAACGGTAAAATTAAAGGAACTGCTTTAATATTATCAAATAAACATGAATGTGTTTTGCTTCAGTTTCTGTTAATTTTAATAACACCTGGTTTTCTTTGCTAACAACTGAGGCTGGTAAGAGACATTTAAAAATTCAATAAATCTCTAAACAAAAATATTCATTTCTTTCAAAAACCATGATACTTATATAGATACATATATAATCTACATTATTACTTAAGATACAAATCTTGGGTACAAATCATCCTACAACTAAAATAATTTATAAAGATATAATAACAAGAATAATAAAAATAAATGCCCCTAAAATAGGAAACAACAGACTTGAAATTAAAAATTAATAAGCCACAGAATATTCAGTACAGGAGACAAGACACTAAACAAGCGTACAGAAATCCATCAACAACATAAACTAAGACCTAGGGTACGTCAAAACGCATCGACAATAAATTCCTCAATGCTTTAATATGTTCTAGGTAAAAGCAGCTTTATCAATGTGCGTTTAAAAAGCTTAATACCCGCAACGTTCCTGATGCAGATAGGAACATGGTTGTAGGTATATTAGCGAGTTTCTAGCAAACGAGAAAGTAGGATTTGGCAAAGGAAAATCATTCACCTGACGAGTCACATGGTCAGTGTTAGACGGTGTTCTATCACACTTGTGAATCTGTCACACTTGTGAATCTGCACAGCCGTTTCCAAGATGAAGATAGAAAAAAAGGGTGAAAAATTTTTCCGAAATAAAGAGTGGCTTGCAAGAATCTCTCAATCCAGCCAAACACAGATTCCTAACTGCTTTCTTCTGAAGCTCAAATATAATGCCCAATAAACCCATGCCACTCAGACCCCAAAATGGCATGCCATACCGTATGTGAGACTCAATCAGAGCGAAGTAAACTGAGCGCGCATCCACCCTCCAAGCTCACGTCTTGCAACCTGGACTGCAAAACATCCCGAAGATACCTTTGAGGCGAGACTCAGAGTATGATCTTCAAACCACCAGTAGAGATATCCAAGAACTCGCAACTCTTTCCACTCTGCCATGGACCGAACATCAGACCCCCGACATCGCAATTAAACCCCAAAACAAATGTCATATCAGCATTAAAAGTAAACCTGTTTGAGGCACACCTCTCTCTTTCAATTGGAAGATCTTAAACAGTAAGGGCTCTAACATAATAGGAACTAATATGACATCACAATATGGTGGTATCATCAGCAAACTGAACAACAGCTCCGCAGTCCAATGGAGCCCAGATCATTAACGTATAGGAATAATAAAATTGGTCTCAGCACTGAACCCTCAGGTACCCCACATTTGAGGGTCTCAGCGCCTGACAAACCAAACGTAACCGAAGACACCAAATAGGACTAAAACATATCGGAACAAATTAAAAATAGTAAGGTAAGTGCAAATTAACTTAAATTATCGGAGTTTTGCCTACTAACTAAAGAAAATCAAAAACATTAAAATTGGTTATAACGTATCGAATCCAGTTCAAATAACTAAAATAACTTAAAACTAAGTAAACCTAACCAAAAGCTGATTGAATGTTTAACCAAAACTAATCAAAATTAACCGAAAACATCAAAACGTATTGGAACAGATTAAGAATAATTAAGAATATTAAAATAAGTAACTAACCCAAATTAACAGAATTTTGGCGACTAACTAAAATTAACCAAAAACATTTAAATTGGTTATAACGTATCGGAACCGATTTAAATAACTCAAATAAATTGGAACCTACTGAAAGTAACCAAAAATTTATTGGATAACTAACCAAAAGTAACTAAAAGCACTAAAACAGGCTAAAACGTATCGAAATAGATAAAAAATATTGAAGCAAGTTAAAACTAATTCAAATTAACCTTATTTTGGTTACTAACCAAAAATAATCCAAAGCACTAAAATGGGGTTATAACGTATCGGAACCGGCTCAAATGACTAAAATGAATTAAAACTAACTGAAATTAGCCAAAAGTTGAGTGAACGACTAACCAAAACTAACCCATAGTAACCATAGCATAAAAATGGGCTAAAACATATCGGAACAGATCAAAAATATTAAGGTAAGTCGAGACGAACTTAAATTAACAGACTTTTGTCGACTAACTAAAATTAACCAAAAACATTAAAATTGGTTATAACGTATCGGAACCGGTTCAAATCACTAAAATAATTTAAACCTAACTAAAGCTAACCGAAAGCTGATTGAATGACTAATCAAAACTAATCACAATTATCTAACCAAAAGCACCAAAACTGGCTAAAACGTAACGGAATAGGTTGCAAAAATTAAAATAACTTAAAACTAATCAAAACGAACCGAATTTTGCGACTAACCAAAACTAACCAAACAGATGAAATTTGATTATAACGGATCGGAGACGGTTCAAATGACTAACATAAATTGGAACTAACTGAATCTAAGGGAAAGCACCAAAACGAGCTAAAACGAATCGGAACAGGTTAAATATATTACAGTAACGTTATGGCTAATTATACTTATAAGTGAAGTGAATTTTTGTCGTTCCACGAAAAGCGTGGTTGGGAATTGTCCTTTTTAAAATTATGTTACCTTTCAAAATGTGACTTTTGACTTTTTAATTGTGATTTGACCATTGTTTGTTGGTGTTGTTTGTTTACTCTTCGTCGATATGTTCTTCAGGTCCAATGACAAGTAACACTGATGATGGCTTAGGCCGAAAGCGCTCTGTTATGCTTTTATAAGAAGTCCTTTTGGAATAAATTTTGCATGGAATACAAAGTGTTTCTTTTGGTAGGAATTGTACTTATATTCATCGATTTTCCTATCCAAAAGTGAAGGGTAACTTTTTAGGTCTTCATATCAGCACCTTTTTTATTTATTTTTGTTTTAATTATGATAATGTTTAACATTATTGTTAAAAATACATTTCTTTAATTATATATAGGTATTATAAACACTCGTGTTGTATGTATATTTTTACTTTTTTAAACTCTGCTTTTAGAAACTATTTGAATTTCAACACAAATCAAATTTTTGCGTTTTTATTCGTCATTGTCAATGTCTCCCCGTTTGCATCTGTGCGAAGGACTGTGAATTTTTTTTCTGACGAATCAACTTTCATACTTAACGGTACAGTTAACCGACATAATTGTCGATACTGGGCAGATGAGAATGCACACTAGATAAGAGAATCACACATACCCAGTATCCTGAGAATGTCAACGTTTGGGCAGGTATAATTCAAAACCAAATAATAGGCCCGTTTTTTATTGAGTGAAATTTTAATTCAGAGCATTATTTGCACATGTTACAAGATCAAATATTACCTGAAATAATAATTAGGAGAGGTCACAATTTACAATCAACATGGTTGTAGCAAGATGGAGCCCCTGCACATTTCGGTATAAACGTAAGGACATTTTTAGATGTTACTTTTCCTAATAGGTGGATCGGCAGAAGAGGTGAAATAGAATGGCCAGCGAGGGCCCCTGACCTTACGCCTATGGATTATTTCCTCTGATGTCATTTGAAAAATAAAGTGTTCACAACAAAACCGGAAAAAATTGATACACTTAAAGACAGGATTAGGATTGAATGTGAATTGATAAGTCCAATTATGCTGCAAAATGTTATTAATAAATTTTATTACAACTTGGGGTATTGTCAAGCTGTTCATGGACGCCATTTCCAGCACATAATAAAATAAGTTTATTTCGTAATTATTGTATTTGTTATGTTAATAAAAGTTATATCATATCTTTTGAACTGTTGGATTTAAGCATAGGACATGAAACAGGAACTGGGGCTAAAATTTAGCTTAGATTCAGAAAGTAAATTGAAAACAATACTAATTCATAAAAAAAAAACACAACATCGGCTTATTCCGCGTTTGTGAAGCACCCCGTATACCTTGCAGATTCATTCATCATATTTCTCGATCTCGAAAAGCTAGGTATGTTAAATTTCAATTATATCTATTCAATCACTTGGAAATTATTTCGCATTTTCAAAACCTAATGTCATTTTAAAAAGCCTGTATCTCGTAAACTAGCTATATTTTGACAAATCATTATTGACTCAAACGTTGTATTTTAAGGCCTTGCATTTCCAGTTACTTCTATATCTCATTAGTTCTGGGACACCTTGCACATTATTATTTGAGGTGTTATTTTATTAATTGGGTTGCTCTGATTTTGTTATTCATCCATATAATAAACTGTAACATTTGACTTGAAGAAATATTCTTAAAAACAAAAAAAAATGGTTATCGATCCCAACTGCAATGAAAACTAAGTTGCCTGTATAAGTGAAGAGGCCTTATAAAACTTATTTGGGTACTTAAAAGGTTTCAAGATTTGTTAATTTAGAAGTAAATATTGAGTTACCTATACTTTAAATGTTTTCGATATAATGTGTTCGATATGAGTAAATTTGACTCACTTTAATAAACATCAAAAAACGCCATGATGAAATGATGATTAGCTACTTCTTATATTTGCAGTAAACAACAATGGTTATTCTTTATTGTCTAAGTAAACTAATACGGCTCAGAACTTTTTGTAGTTGCGACCTACTATAAATTGTCTTCGCCATTATGTCCAGAAAAATAATCGATAATATAATATTTTTATCAATAATTGCATAATAATATTTAATAATGCATATCAACTGCTTTAATATTATGTAGTAATGCTCTAATCTTACCATTGTAATTCAATCTATGAAGGTTCTGATTTACTGTACTTTATTTACAGAAAATATTTATCAATATTGAGTGGCCTTCTTTGCTTTGTGAGTATGCTGAGTTACTTGACAAAATAACGGATACATTTTGGTTTAGGTTAATTTAAAGATGAGTGGGTCCATTTGCAAAAGGAAATATTTAGATATAATGTTATAATCCAGCAAAATTATTATTCAAACGTTTGGATAAAGATGAGAGGACAAAATTGGTCTTTTGAAATATTTCTATTTACAATATAAATATTCATCACTTTATTTTAGATATTTTTTGGATGTATCAAGTTATTTTCTATCTAGGACTAGAGCAAAAATATACCCTTATTTAAGAAAATACACTGCGATTTTTCGTTAAACTACCTACATTTTAAAATTAGTTGTTAAATATGAGTTTATATAAGTAGAAAGTTATATATTTAGAATTGAACCTCTTGGAAAGGCTTGTATTGATGTTGGAGCGAAAAAAATACTGCTCGAACTTAGTTCGTACTAATATCAATAAAACCCTCTGCATCAGAACTGGATTTTCATCATCACAATTTATTTGATTTCATGGTGTCTCCTACGTTATTAGGAAGTAAATTAATTTCTGCTTTTTCATTGGTTATAATAATGAAATACGATTAAATGTAAGTTTCCGATCTATATCTAAATATCTTTACGCTTAGCAAGCATAATAGGTAGAACGCGACTATAGCAATTTAGGGTTAGGGTACGGCCATGCTTGCGACCTGGTCGCGGCGACACAAACTTCGCGACCAGGCTGTGATGTGTTGCATTGATTGTTATGTAGGTGGCCAGGCTTTGCGACCAGCGACAGCGACTGATTTTGAAAACGCCTTTATGAGCGTTTTTGAGGCGCAGCGACAAAAACGCTCCTCACAGTTTCTTATGTAGATGGCCAAGTTAGCGCTCAAAACGCGGCGTTCGATATTCCAACAAACACAATGTGATAATTTAGTGGTGAATTATGTATTTTTCGTACTCAGTACCTCATGTGACAAAGTAAATTCAATTGTGGAAATGCCTATTTCACTGTTTAAAATCATAATTTGTAGAAATATACTTAGCTAAGAGTTAATTAAACTAAACGTTAATACCTTCAAAAGTGTCAAAAATGTGACAGTGTGACTTGATTTGAAATGGAGCAGAAAAACGCTGTCAAGCGTGGCCATGTGCAATAGTATATTTCCTAACTAGTGCGGAAAGTGCCACTTTTCCGCACGCGATTGCAGTTGGCCGAACGACGCGTAGCGGAGTTCGGCCAAGCAATCAAGTGAGGAAAAGACACTTTCCGCACGAGTTAGGAACGCTATTTTTTCTACTTGCGTGCGGAAAGAACATGTAAAATAAAGAAACAACATATTGAAATTTTATTAATTTTTATTAAAGCATAAAGAGAAACTACAATCTATTCTACTACTTATGATTAATATTAATAGTAAATTGGCAATTTGATGCATTCTGTAAGTTGATCGCTGATGCTATTAGTTTTTTTGGATCACAATATCATAAACGCGTCTTGCTTTAAGTTGACGTTTTTAATTTATTCGAATTGTTGACAGTAAGTTGGCAGGGCGATAAAGGCAAAATTTGACATATACGCTAATTGTTATAACTGACACTGACGTGGCCTACTAATTGTTATGTTATTATTAATAGCAGTTATTGATATTTATGATATTGGGTGTCCCAAATTTGTAGGTATATTTCTTTTGTATAATAATTCTTTAATAACTATAATTAGTTTTCCGCTTTGTTATAACGAACATGACGCGTTCCCCTAAATTTGGTATTATCAATATAGAAGTTACTGTGTGACAAATTTGTATACTTTTTTTGATATTTTTACTTTTCCGAACTAGTGCGGAAAAGTAGTGCGGAAAAGTACTTTTCCGCACTAGTGCGGAAAAGTGGCACTTTCTAAACTAAATTGAGTGCGGAAAAGTGAACTTTTCCGCACGCAAGTAGAAAAAGAATTTATAACACAGCGACCTGGTCGCGACGTTCGTGTCGCCGCGACCAGGTCGCAAGCATGGCCGTAGCCTTATAAGTAGGTACTCGTCAGGAGTTTTGCTAATTGTCATTACTCTTGTCCAATAATCTATTTATTTTAGCCAACCTGTCACACACGATATATCATCAATCTACAAGACTGAGCTGATCGCAGTTAATTGAAAATAGGTAATTTGTGAAAAACCAAGTTAAATTACCAGCTGTTAAGCGTTTGTTAAGAAATACATGCTACATGTTTGAGATCGGTCGCATTTGAAGTAAAAATGAGCCTTTCCCAAAGACGTTTAACCAAAAAATGTTTTTGGGGCTTCCTACAGGGAGTGAGGGGTGTCCTGTGCAGCTCAGAAATTTGTATTGCGTCATACATGGTTATTATAATTTGACGTATAGGATGTTACGCTTGAAGAAACAAAGGCCATACAATGTAAAGTGACGATTTATTATAAACTACTATTATAACAAACAGTTTAATTGCTCCATTCGTGATCCCAGCACTTCAAAAGCTGATCAAATAATGAATGAACAGCCAAAAATTTCTCAGTCGCCATATCGTCCAGATCAATGCCTTCAAAGAAAATACGATAAGGAAAGCGCTTGGTTAAGAATGTTAAGGCATCAAGAAACAAGCTACATAATTACTTTGATACCGGAATTGGAATAAAGGAAAAGATGGAAAAAAAGCAAAGCAAGAGGGGATGAAAGCTGTTAGGCATGATCCAGACTAGTGTGTGTACTGCGATTAGCAATTTTAGTTCAAATTCTGACTCAAATTCAGATATTCAATACCTATATGAGATTATATTCTTCGTCAAATTACTGAAAAAAACACAATGTGCCAGTACACATACGTACCTAGAGCTAAACAACCTACAAATTAAAAACAGTACTCGTACTAGATATATCCTACCATACAAATTAAAATTAGACAGAGTTAAAGAGAAGAGTTCTGTTCATAATACATTATACTAACTAGTACATTAGAAAACTAACAGGATAGTAACTTTTTATATGGCAGGAATGTGTCAGGTATCTTTAAATATTCAAAAATTCGTCTATACCAAATACCCATTAACTGTGATAGAAAACAATTTTTCAGGCAGAATCTTAAAGTGGTTTCGCAGCTTATTTTAGAAAAGTGGACAGTAACAGTTTACAGACAATCTTGATTTATCCGCCCTAATACTGTCTCCTTTTCTAGTGGGATAACTGTATTAAAAGTTATTTATGTTGAATTTAATATTTATGATGAGGTATGAGGTATTCACAATATGTCAAGACCTGTATAACTTTGAATTGCATCATCTATATATGCTAGACCAGCCTTAATGCGCATGGCCCTCCTCTGTATCTCAAACATCAGTTTTAAGTGTGCCGAGTGACCCCGCGCTAAGATAAGATATAGGATATATAGGAACAGACTGAAAAAATGGCATAACACATCTGAAGAAGTGAATCTCCCGGGAGGATCCTAGATGAATTTCTTAAGAGATTTTGAACTTTTGGGCTAGCCACATATTCGACGTGGTTCTCAAGTTTTAAACCAGGGACCAGGCACATACATATGAATAACTGCAAACCACATTTTCTTTTGTGCTGAACATTGGTACCTATTTACATCGCTGTAGGTCCTCTTAACCATCCTCAGGGTTTGGGCACTCAGTCTCATAACGGTGGTTTGGGCCTCGTTAGGGGTAATCTTATTTGCAACAAACTCATTCAATCTATAAATAATGTTTTCATTCCCTTCAATTACAACGTATTATAAACTTATTTGACACTCCTAAAAAGTCATTTCCGTATTTCAGATGTAATTCTCAATGATCATAAAGCTGATTAAGTCCACTAAGCGGTAAAAGTTACTCTCAATAGCTAATGTCGACGGTACCACTAGCTAGTAGCACTAAGTCATTCTAGGTATGTTTTAAAATACTGCAGTTTTTGTTTGCATATCCATAATCATCTACTACCTTATAGCAGTTTTCTGCAAATTCTCCATCAGAAAATAATCGTAATTATCTACAATTTTGTAACGAATTACAAACCTTTTATCCATCTTATATAATCAAGAAAACCTATTCTTCCCATTTTTTATCTAGGCTGCTACTCACAAAGACTTTAGGCTGTTTAATTGGCCATAGTTTATTTTGGACATTTAAAATTTCAGCATGAACGGCTGAGTTGCTCATAAACGTATACAGATTCTCAGACAAACTAAAAATTCACAGTCCTTCGCAAAGATGCAACCGGGGGGGCATTGAAAATGATTAATAAAAACGCAAAACTGTGACTTGAGCTGAAATTCAAATAACTTCTAAAAGCAGAGTATAATTAAAGAAATGTATTTTTAACGATAATATTAAACATTATCATAATGAAAACAAAAATAAAAAAGAGGTTCAATTTTAGATAGGAAAATCTATTAACATATAATTAGCCATAACGGTACTGTAATATTTTAAGCCTGTTCCGATCCGTTTTAGCCCGTTTTGGTACTTTTGGTTATTTTTAGAAACTTTTGGTTAGTCGTTCAATCATCTTTTTGATTAGTCGCAAAAATTCGGTTCGTTTTGGTTTACTCTGATTTTTGCAACCTATTTCGATACGTTTTAGCCTGTTTAAGTGCTTTTGGTAGCTTGTGATTAGTTTTGGTTAGTTATTCCATCAGCTTTCGGTTAGCTTTAGTTAGTTTTAAATTATTTTAGTAATTTGTACCGGTTCCGATACGTTATAACCAATTTTAATATTTTTGGTTAATTTTAGTTAGTCGGCAAAATTCGGTTAATTTAAGTTCGTTTCAACTTGCCTTAACATTTTTAATCTGTTTTTTGTTTTAGCCCTTTTTGGTCCCTTTGGTTAGTTTTAGTAAGTCGTTCACTCAACTCTCGGCTAATTTCAGTTATTTTTAATTTATTTTAGTCATTTGAACCGGATCCGTTACGTTTTAAGTTACGTTTTAAACAATTTTAGTGTTGGTTATTTTTGGTTGGTCATTAAAATAAGGTTAGCCCGAATTAGTTTTGGCTTCATTATTTTTAATCTATTTCGATACGTTTTGGCCCGTTTTGGTGCTTTTAGTTACTTTTAGTTTGTTTTGTTATTCAATCAATTTTCGGTTACTTTTAGTAAGTTCCAATTTATTTGAGTCATTTGAACCGATTCCGATAGGTTATAATCAATTTAAACGTTTTTGGTTAATTTTAGTTAGTCGCCAAAATTTGGTTAACTTGGGTTAATATTCTTAATCTGTTCCGATACGTTTTAGCCATTTTTGGTGTTTTGGTTACTTTTGGTTAGTTTTGGTTAAAAATTCAATCAACTTTTGGTTAAGTTTAGTTAGTTTTAGTATATTTTAGTCATTTAAATAGGATCATATAAGTTATAACTAATTTTAATGTTTTTGGTTAACTTTACTTAGTCGCCAATTTTCAGTTAATTTAAGCTAGTTTCAACTTACCTTAATATTTTTAATCTGTTCCGATATGTTTTAGCCCTTTGTTTGGTGCCTTTGGTTACATTTGGTTAGTCGTTCAATCAACTTTCGGTAAAGTCCAGTTCGTTTTAATATATTTTTGTCATTTGAACCGGTCCGGTACGTTATAAGCAATTCTAATTGCTTAGTTTGGTTAGTCATCAAAATTCGGTTAATTTGGATTAGTTTTAACTTACTTCAATATTGTTAATCTATTTTGATGCGTTTTAGTTCGTTTTGATGCTTTTATTTACCATTGGTTAATTTTGGATTTTCGTTTAATCAACTCTCGGTAAAGTACAGTTAGTTTTAATATTTTTTAGTAAATTAAACCGGTCAGGTACGTTATAGTAATTTTAATGTTTGTTGGTAAGTTTTGGTAAGTCGCCAAAATTTGGTTAATTTGTCTTGGTTTTAACTTACTTCGATAGGTATATATCATCTATTTCGATATGTTTTAACCCGTTTTGATGCTTTTAGTTACTTTTGGTTAATTTGGGTTAGTCATTCAATCATCTTTCGGTTCCTTTTGGTTCATTTGAACCGATTCCGATACGTTATAAGAAATTTTTATGTTTTTGGTTATCTTTGGTTAGTCACCAAAATTCGGTTAATTTGGAATAATTTTAACTATGCTAACTTTAGCACGTTTGGGCGCTTTTATTTATTCTTGGTTAGTCATTCAATCATCTGTCGGTTACTTCCAGTTGGTTTCAATTTATTTTAGTCATTTGAACCTATTTCGATATGGTGTAAGCAATTTTATTGAAATTGGTTAGTATTGGTTAGTCACCAAAATTCGGTTAATTTAGGTTAGTTTTAACTTACTTCAATATTTTTATTCTATTTCGATACATTTTAGCCCGCTTTGGTGCTTTTGGTTACTTTTGATTAGTTAGTCGTTCAATAATCTTTCGGTAAAATTCAGATAGTTTTAATATATTCTAGTCATTTGAACCGGTTCCGGTACGTTATAAGCAATTTTAATGTTTTTAGTTAGTTTTGGTTAGTTGCCAAAATTCGGTTAATTTGGGTTAAGTTTAACTTACCTGAATATTCAATATTTTTAATCTATTTCGATGCGTTTTAGTCCGCTTTGGTGATTTTGGTTACTTTTGGTTAGTTAGTCGTTCAATAAACTTTCAATAAAGTTCAGTTAGTTTTAATATATTTTAGTCATTTGAACCGGTTCCGGTAAGTTACAAGCAATTTTAATATTTTTGGTTAGTTTTGGTTAGTCGCCAAAATTCAGTTAATTTGGGTTAGTTTTATTTTACTTCAATATTTTTAATCTAATTCGATACGTTTTAGCAAAGAATATTCTAGTAGAATATTCTTTGAATATTCGTTGGTTTTAGCCTGTTTTAGTGCTTTTAGTTACTTTTTTAGTCATTCAATCATTTTACGGTTATCTTCAGTTAGTTTCAATTTATTTTAGTTATTTGAAGAGGTTCCGATAAGTTAAAAACAATTTTAATGTTTTTGGTTAGCTTCGGTTAGTCACCAAAATTCGGTTAATTTGGGTTAGTTTTAACTTACATCAATATTTTTAATCTATTTCGATACATTTTAGCCCGCTTTGGTGCTCTTAGTTAAATTTGAATAGTTAGTCGTTCAATGATCTTTCAGCAAAAATCAGTTAGTTTTAATATATTTTAGTCGTTTGAACCGGTTCCGGTACGTTATAAGCAATTTTAATGTTTTTGGTTAGTTTTAGTTAGTCGCCAAAATTCGGTTAATTTTTGTTAGATTTATCTTACTACAATATTTTAAATCTAATTCGATACGTTTTAGCCTGTTTTAGTGCTTTTAGTTACTCTTTTTACTCATTCAATCATCTTTCGGTTATTTTCAGCTAGTTTCAATTGAACCGGTTCTTATACGTTATAAGCATTAGTCTCCAAAATTCGGTTAATTTGGGTTTGTTTTAACTTACTTCAATATTTTTTGCTCTTTATTTCGATACGTGTTTCTGTTAGTCGTTCAATAAACTTTCGGTTAGTTTCCAATTTATTTTGGCCCTTTGAACCGCTTCCGATACGTTATAAACAAATAATTTAAGTTTAAATAAACAAACTAACACGATCTCGCACGCGTATGACGTCATGTGCGGCAAATGTAGCATGCACTTTTTCACGATTTGAGGCCCTATACTAAATAGGAAAACAGAAAAATTTTCAATGTTAAAAAATTTTAAAACTCTGAAATGCCTTTTCAACAATCGACGATAGCTATATTAAGTACGTGGTTATAACAGTGAATACATACACAATGCGGTACCGCCTGTCTAAACCGACCTTGCACTCCACTTAAGCATTGTCTTTTTACTGTATAAACAATGACTTAAGTATTCACTCATAACATTTGCACTATCGATCGTACGCTTGCGCAATGCATTTTTCTAGATTAAGTCCATATTTTAAAAGCGTATTTTTTATGATTTTTGTAAGTGATTCGACATTTGGCTGCTTTGCGTGGACGAATCTCGAAAACGCATCCTTTATTTCCGAATTATGAAGATATCTTACAATAATGAACATTTGTTCTTTCTTGGATAAATCTTTCGTTTCATGGGCTAATTCAGCATAGAATCCTACGTTGTTTACCTCATCTTTAACCATTTTTAATACTTCATTTGCAAGTATTTCTAGCAACTCATTTTGAATACTTGAGTATTCACGTACAGCGGGTGGAAGAAAGAAGCTTGGGAGCAACGGCAGTTAATTTAGTACAAGTGTAACGCAATATCCCTACCTGAGAGCGCCACCTGTTACTTGCTTTAATATTTAGTTAATGCTCTATTTTTGTAGTAAATTTTTAACAGTTACTTTTGTAATTTAGGGGTGGCCGATACATTTTCAGGGGTGGCTTATAGGTCTCCCCTGGTCACCCCCTAGCGCCGCCACTGGTTACTTGTCAATAAAGAATGACATATCCAGCTCACATGTAAATTTTACATATTGTACGTCACATTTTAAGAGAATGGTTCACACAATTTAATTTAGGCCGAAAGCGCTCTGGCATGCCACTTTTAGATGTCCTTCTGGATTAAAACATTTTGGATGGAATACAAAGATTGTTTCATTTATTAAATTGATCTTACCGTATAAAATCGTAGAACTACTTTGAAATGAATGTATTTCTATTTTAAAACTTGAATATCTATTGTCAAACAATTTAAGGCTTTTGTGATGACATCACTAATTTTTCCCCAGCTATTTTCACTTTGACCGTGACAATGGATGGGCGGTCAGAACGTTCCTTCATTTTTTTTTCATTAAACAAGTGAAACTTTTTCACACACTTTCTCTTCTGTTGGTAACGCCGCGCCGTGCCCATGCACACACACTTGAGAGAATTAGTGATGGATTTCTGCAGGGCGAGTATGTCTTTTTCTTTCAAAAACGTGATCACCGTGTAACAGATTAACATTGGCAAGTACCAGCTAAATGTCCACGACATGGAC
Source organism: Pissodes strobi (assembly GCA_016904865.1). Classification (NCBI taxonomy): domain Eukaryota; kingdom Metazoa; phylum Arthropoda; class Insecta; order Coleoptera; family Curculionidae; genus Pissodes; species Pissodes strobi. The sequence goes on from MU191481.1 coordinate 25,320, forward strand.
ATGACAACCGGATCTTATTTAAAAGAATACCCTCGTTCTTTAGTCTGATGGTTCATGGTTCCTGAATTGCAGTATTATAAGACAACTTAAATTAACTTGCGTACAAAGTATAATATGATGAAAATATATACACCGAGAGAAAACTCAATTTGCCGCTAATAGAAATCTATTAACGCCAACAAAATATCTGGCATACATAAGCTCCAGACTAGTGTCTTATTGTGGCAAATAAGCGTCTTGTTAGGAATCACTTTCTAGCAGCTAATAGATTTGGTTTTGAATATTGAAAAAGCGCTTTTTATGAACTAAAAGGTTACTATTTAAAACCAATAATTGATACCGTTGCCAACTATTTGATAGTGGTGAAAAGTAAGTATATTTACGAAGTATATTTGATTTTTTTTGTAATTAAACTTCTTTTTGTAACTATATGTCTAGCTGAATTTGTCGACAACTTTGAAGATAAGTATGACTTTCTGTTTCTTATTCGTTCGATTTAACATAGATTGTTTAGTAGATCATGGCACGTCTGATTATACTTAATGTTTTGGCTTGGCAGGAATGCATTTTAGGCATAGTATTTCTTATTGAAGTCTAATTCAATAGAATAGTCCATAAAAAGATTTATTTTAGGTAATGTTAGCATGTGTTAGCTTTATCTTACCAGAAATGCTATGATCTTTCCTAACGTAAAGTGTGGAAAACTTATTTGGAACAGCGACGTTTGAGGAGCGAAGCGAGGAAAAATGGCTTGCAGCCAATCGCCTTGATGCACTTTGTCACGAGGACGAGGGGACTTGATGCACTTGTTGCCGGATGTATCGGGCAAATAGATATAAATGTCGCAAATTTATTTAAATTGATAATGTGTAAAATAGATTATGAATTAAAGTTGAAGTAATAGTTAAGTTTCAGGTGCCAGTTATTTTCAATGAGTTAATGAATATATTAAATTATGTGTTTATCTAAATAATAGGTATAAATATTAATTCTCAAAAAATATTAAAGTTACTCGACAACATCGCCAATTTTTTGTCCGCATTCTTTCCGCTGTTCAAGTTATACTTGCCACACTTTATTCCCCAAGTTAAAATGACGGACATTATGAGACATCTTATGCCTTAAACTAATTAAGCAAAAATTGTTAAGTTAAAACGAACTGTGAATACACATAATGACGTACTTACCTTCAAAGTTGTCCACAAATTCAATGAAAACCCGTTCAAGAATTTTTACTTTGTATGAACAACAGTGGTTTGCATTCATGATGGAAATTCACACAAGTCCAATGCCAAAACGCAAGCAAAGAGCATTAAAATCTCAAATTCAAATAAGCTATAAAGGGGACAATTTGAATTTTCAACAAATGTGGCAACGCGCGAGGTCACTTATTAAAAAATTGCGCAGTATCCTCATCCACTGGTTGATCCCATGTTATTTGTTTTGTCCACATATTATGCACTGTTAATTTGGAAATCAAAACTTCGGCCGACGTGACACCAGTAGGGTCACAGTAACCACGTGAACCCAGTCAGCATCAGTAAACAAGAATCCTTGACTAAGGATTAAAACATTCCTCTGTGGTTGCCAATTTAAGCCCAGTATAAGGTAGGGTACTGCATCACTAACTGTATCGCAAAAATCAGTTTTGAAGGTGCCGAGTGACCCCATGCTAAGATTACATATAGCAACAGACTGAAAAATAGCATAAACCTCTAAAGAAATGTATCTCCAGGGAGTAGTCTTGATAGATTTCTTAAGAGATATAAGCTTTTAGCCACATACTCGACATGGTTCTCAAGTTTTAAATAGGGACCAAATATATACATATTAATAGTTGCAAGCTTTTGCTTGCACTTATTAAAAACTGTGCAGTATCCTCATCCACAGGTTGATCTCATGTTATCTGTTTCGCCCACAGATTATTCACTATTAATTTCGGACCCAAAACTGTGGCCGACGTGAAACCAGTAGGGTCAAACACCTTCTGAGTTATTAATAGAATCTTTCTCTTGTTAACTACCATCCCTCTGTGGATGCCAATTTAAACCCAGTAAAAGACAGGGTACTGCATTGGTAACTGAGGAACCAATTCTAGAGTGTTCCCATACCTCTAGAAAAAATGTGGCCAATGTGTCTTCATCTCGTACACTCGTGGCGCAATGGCCACATAAAAGCTGCGAGATGATTTCTCAGCGATGTCCCGAGAATAAACACTTGTGGCGTCATATTTCTTAAGGGCTTGATGTTACTCGATAGAAATGAGATGCTATTTATTCCAAAAACAGCTCTTCTGAATCGAAGCCCAAGTTCATTGTGCTAGCGATTCTTTCACATAAACTTTAAAAAATCTCGATCGTTTTTATGCACGCTGATTTCTAAAAACGTTTTGCGTATCTTGGAAATTACTCCTACTCTGTACTCTCGAAACCTTAAAAGCAGCGATATTAATTAAATTGAGCTCGAGACTTTTCGAGGCAACGATCAAGTGACGGCTTATCTCTCTCATGGTGATGACACTACTCTTCTTGACTACTACTTGGCGCGGAAGGTAATAGCGTTCATCAGCAGACACTGGTGCGTCAACTAGTTCAATGATTTTGTCCGACTCTAATTCTTTAAAAATTTGGTCACATTGATCGAACATGCTACCTTGTTTTACTTCGACATATGCGACTTTACTGTGTTGGGGTTTGGAACTTTCGGCAACATGCACTAAAACAGAGTTTTATCCACAATACCGAAATAGAATTTAGAAAGCATTCGCCCGCCCGCCATAGAAGGCAAAATCAACAACGGAGGAAGCCTCAGAATCGCAAAACTGAACAGCTTTACATGGCTATTTCTGTCGCGTCTATCTCTAGGAACCACTACCGAGGAGATTGGGCCGTACTTAAAGATGAATGGTATAAATGACTTCCAGTGTGAACAAATTAAAACTATTAAAAATGTAAATTATTGTTGTTTTTAATTAGGCATACCAGTAGAAAGTAGGAACATAGTTTATAATGAAAATTTCTGGCCAAAAGGTCTGCTAAGTAATATTTTTTTAAACCTACGGAAAATAGCACCCCAGAGGGGAACAAACTCCCAAACAAAAGTGATAGTATCACACTAGATTTTGAAAATGTGAGATCTATTAGAAATAAGAAACATGAAATTGAGTCTTTTTTAGCTGACAAAAATATCAAAATACTCTGCATCTGTGAGCATTGGTTTGATGAGAGTGAATCAAGGGAATTTAAAATACAGGGGTAGTATTGGGCTCTTTGTTTTGTCGAAAACAATCCAGGGAGGGGTGGAGTCGCTATACTGGTGAATCCTGCTATTGAACACACGGACTTTCCCAGGATATCTCAGTTGTCCGTGGAAAAAAATATCGAGCTATGTTGTTCTTATGCATCAAACCTTAATACATATATAATATCTGTTTATAGATCTCCGTCAAGTAACTTTGGCACCTTCATGGCAAATCTAGCAGGGGCCATAGATATTGTGGGATATGCTAGAAGGATATTAATAGCGGGTGATTTTCATATATTTAATTAATTATTTGGTGATTTTAATGTACTGTTTGGTACAGATCAGCGCGAGGCCATTTCTGTATTAGATCTGCTAGAATCCTATGAATTTGAGGCGGCAGTGCATGCCGAGACACGAGGTAGAAACTGTCTTGATAACATTTTTACAAATTTTTACAGACCTTTCAACGAAGCAAGTGTATATGATAACAATCTTTCAGAGCATAACTATATCCAATTTAAGCTTAATGTAAATTGTTTTTCATCAGCCACAAAACAACATCTAAATATCTCAGACCTATAACTGAAAAGGGAAAAATACTATTTATGGTCTGTTCGAGAGTTTGAACTGGTCATTTATAACAGACAATAATAACTCTGTAAACGAAAAATGTCAGCTTTTCTGTAATAAAATCAAAGGAGCCTTTGAAAGCGCATTTCCTGAGAAGCAATACAAAGTGAAACAGTCACAAATAGCTTTTTCATGGTTTAATGTCCACCTTCATGAAATGCGTGATCACTTGCACTTTCTTACTGAGCTGTGAAAGAGTTGCCCATCACTAGATTTGCTTATACAAAAAACAATTTTCATAAACAATACAAAAACGAAATAAAACGGGTGAAGAAGGAGTATACTGATACCTTTTTTTCCGAATCTATCAACAAACCTAAAAGTATCTGGAAAATTATAAACAACAACCGAGGAGGCAAATAAAGAGGGGGCAGGGGGCTAGGGGGGGGGGGGGTGCGCAGTATTCTATAGAAGATGTGCACTGCCGGCTGGACCCTCAACCTCGGTCACATTTCGAATTTGGGGAGGTGAGCGTTATTATTGAAGTTAGAGGAGTTGTAATGGGCTTAAAGGACAAAGATGCAAGTGATGTTTTTGGTTTGTCTGTTAAACTTATTAAGGTCATCAAGGACCTCATTGTAATACCACTGACAAAACCTATAAATCTTTGCTTCAAAGAGAGTATTTTCCCCTCCTGTCTTAAGCGAGTCATTGTGATTCCCATCTTTAAGAAAGGAGATAAGACGGATATCTCTAACTATTGCCCGATTTCCCTTCACAAAAATATTTGAAAACTGTAAATCTTCAAGAGTGGCGCTGTTTCTCGAGGTAAATTCACTACTGTGCGATGAGCAGTTTGGGTTCAGGGCGGGACGTAATACTATGCAAGCTATTCTAAATCTAGTATCATTCATTATTGATGGTTAAGAAAACACAGAACATATTGGTACCATCTTCTGCGACCTAAGCAAGGCATTTGACTGTGTATGGCACGAGTTGCTCATAGAAAATCTTTATAAATTTGGTCAGAACAGTATCGACCTAATAATATCCTATTTGGAAGGACGAACTCAAAGGGTAGTGGTAGATAGAGTGTCGTCGAACACAAGAATTATGAACACTGATGGGGTGCCACAAGGATCTGTAATGGGTGCCTTACTATTACTGGTTTATATTAATAATCTTTCTCAGATACGGGTAAAGGAGCATTAGGTCTTGTTTGCCGATGGTTGGCATGGGTGAGGCACAGTCGAGGGTCAGAAACTGGTTCGAAAAAATAGCTTAGTACTGAATGAATCCAAGAATAGCTATCTCCTTTTCTCTTTAAGCGATGCACAGGAGTGACCACTGTCTCGTGGGGGTACAGCTGAATAGTGGTCTTGAGTAGAGTGTACCTATAGAAGGGTTGACAAAGAAGCTGAGGAGCGGCATATACGCGTTCCGCAATTTGTCAGGGACAGTGTCCGTGGGTGTGTTGAGGACTGCATATTTTGCCATGTTCCATTCTGTTATGTCCCACAACGGAGGGCAGTGCGAGTTGGTTCTGGAGGATAGAGATAACTGTACACAAACGTTCATTGAGTTAAACTTTTCCAAATGTTTACATAAATTGAGTTAAAATGTTCCAAATGTTTACATACTAGAAAACTTTCTTTATATAAAGGACAATCTGGAAAAATTGCCTACAAATAATCAGAGGCATGATTATGCCACCCGCTCCAATGAACAGCTGCTGTTCCGCTGTGTAGGCTTGAGAGGTGTCGCAGTGGATTGAGATACTGGGCTGTAAAGTTTTTCAACAAGCTTTCAGACTCCTTAAAAACAAAATACGGAGGTGTGTTCAGGAGCAGAATTCAACAGGCACTCTTAAAGAAGCTTTTATATGACCCAGTAGACTTCTTGACTAATGAAATGACCTTCAATATTTCTTAGAATATCTTTCTCTTTGTCTGTTAGTTTCGTGTTGTTCCATACTTTTTTTTAACCTGCTTTAATATTTTAATAATCTTTAGTGTATTTTAAGCTGTTTTTTTTAGTGCTGATACTGTCTTATTGAATTGCTTAATCTTAAGATAAGACTTTTTAATGTGATGACATATTATTAACCTGTGTAAACCTTATGTGGTGCTAGCACGAATAAATGGTTTGATTTGAGTTGAAAAGTTAAATTTAATTATCATTGTCGAGTTCTTCAAAAGTTAGAACTTTTCACAAAGAATACATTTTTGCGCAATCTCTAAATTTTTTAAAAACTGAACTTTCACAAGGTAAAAATTTATATTTTTAAGGTAAAAGAATAGTTTCTGAAGTAGATCTTTTATATACAAAATTTTACTTTGCATAGAATCAAAATTACTAACTCAACATTGCCGGATTTAACGTCTGCTAATCCTGTGAAGTGTTGACTTGTTCCTCTATTTCTCTGATTAATATTATTTGATACTCACTCTTTTTCCTTCTCATAATTTTTCTTCTTGTTTTCATAACAAGTTGATGATGAATAATTTGATTCTAATAGTATTTCTCTATATAAGGCTTCTTGTAGTAATCTTTGTCAAAGGATTTCTCGCGCACCTGTTCTCTTTTTTATAATATTTGGGCAGATACACTTTCCAGAATTTCCTAGTTCAAGCTGAGCCTATGATGTTTTCGTTCTCGTGTATTTGTTATATATTTTTCTTCCTTCTGTTAGAATCTTTCCTTTGTTTACTTATCTTTCAACATTATCTTGTTGCTGGATTGTTCCGCAGGTTTTTGTGTGTTAATGTTCTTACACCTATCAGTATCTTCGTTCCTTTTAGACTTCTCACGATCACATCATTTCACCTATGAGTGATCGGTTTAGGTTTTGGTTTTAACATTGAAAACTTCTGCTTCTTTGTAAATGCTTTTTTTGTTGGAACATTTTTGATCTTTATAGTATGCGGTGAGCGACTAATCTAGATCCATTAGTATTGTTCACCTAATAGACTAGGATTTTCACTTACTAGCCTGTACGCTTCCTCTTTACAGACTTTCGCATCTCAGGATTATTTTTATGTATTGTTTGAGAAGTTTATTAACCAGGTTATTCCATCTGACTATAAAAACATTAGTTGTCCTTCTTTCCACCGCTCTGAGTATTAGATATATGAAATTAACTAAATTGCTAACCCAAACTAGCCCAAACTATCAACATTAATTTGAATAGCTTATCGATATAAGAAATTGAACAGATTTAAGAGGACAACGACAATTATTGTAATCAAAGCAAGTATTCCAGGAATACAGTTTTTCGGACATAAAGAAACTAGCACAAATCGGATTAGATACTTATATAAATAGATAATTGAGAGTTCTTAGGGCCAAGATTCTTTACATCGTTTTTAGAGATGAAACACTAAATAATCCGTAGTTTCTATCTGGTCTGATCCAAATTTCCTGATGTGACGAATAGCACTCAAGATTTAGGTACTTAGCCTGAGAATAATAGTTCACATAAAACTGCAACAGCTATTTTGTCCCTCAAAGCACATATAGCCCATTTTTGAGGAGTTTCTGGGATAGGACTGTAGTGGAGCGCTCTAAGTTAATTTCGGTCCTTGCCTAAGTTTCACCTTTCGAGATGCTATTACTAAAATCTGAATAGCTCAGAGATTTATGCAGTTACTAAACCTACTTTAAGTATTCAGAGAATCATTTAGGTAAATAATAAAAAAGACAAGCTCACATAATATCTCAAAATATTGTCGCAGAATATTTCGCGAATTTAATAATGGACCAACGAGGAAGGTTGCCGAAAGCACCTTATGGTGTAATTAATTTCACTACTTTATTTTAAGTTTTTCGTTTAGTTTTACTACATAGATAATGTGTCATCTTTGAACTATAGACCCAAAGCCTGATTTATTTTAGAAATAAACTATTAGAAGTCCTATTATAGCAGATTTTCAAATGAGAGCTTTATGGTTGATTACAGAACTAGTATATTCTATATAACAAGTTTTGAAGAAAAATACAGGAGTGAAACAATTTATAGATTATGAATTATTCGAGGTTGCTTGCCCGTCTGCATTTCGGAATTGGTAGATCTTTCGTGCGTGACCGTATTCTAATATTAGCCAAGGTCACCAAAATTTTTATAAAACATAATATCTTCTATTTTGACGATCCATGTACTATTCCAGGCCAGCCTATTGAGGAATAGATCCCAAGACAATGTAGTTCGGAAAGTAAGTCTCTAGAAGAGCCCCAGAATTTTCAGCCTGTCATAAGTAAATTTGTCATAAGGCATTTTAAGTAGGCTTATATTGTCGGCATGATCCTTTAACAGGACTCTTTACAGATTAACTGCCAGGGACAGTTCGCGGATCTCCTCGCAAAATTGCTTCCATGTTCTTTTCCTCAGGCTACGGATCTTGTGTCATATTAGCGTTTGAAATAACAAATATGTGGTTAGTGCACAAAGTGGTGCATACTTTAATTCAGCTCCTCTAGGATGTTAAACTGGTAAACTGTTGATTATATTATCATAAATTATTGCCTCCAAAATTCCCCATATGCAATAATCATCACGGGCGCTGTTGAGTGGTAGCAGCTTTGGTAACTAAGACAAAAAAAATCTTATACCTTGTGAGGTGTAGAAAGAAGCACCACTATACTGGAAGGCATAATTTTTGCAGACGTCTTCAATTTCGGGATGCATATCCAGGGGTCGATATTTATTTCTGCATCTACAAAAAAAGTACTAGAATTTCCTAATTTGAAAGCTGCCATAGAGACCCACCCGCTTTGTGACTTCTCTCAGCCTAAAAGCTTTCCAAGAGGGTCGTTCATTAGCGGATACCTCACGATTTGACATATTTCTGAGCGGCCTCAGAAAAAAAAACCAGAGAAATCATATTTTCGTAAGAACGGAAGTAATATATCATAAATTTCTAATTAGATTAACGCTAAGTTTTTGATATTAAAATTTCTCGAATCCTTTAAGTTGATAATCTTATTTGATAAATATTTGAACTATAATAGAACAGTGAATTTTTGTTCTTTTCGGTTTTTTCTAGTTCTTACAAAATTTTCAGGTCATCCATTTACTATGACAATCTTACTATGTTAATATTCTTTGCATTTTTAAGGTTCGCCCCCTTCCTCTTTCATCATTCAGTGTTAACCTTCCATTAGTCGCGTATGTATCTGACAGATACACGCATAATATTTATGTTGATTTCTCGAAAAAGAATAACAGTATAATTGTATGGCCTGCAATAATCCTTAAGTAACTAGTAGGGAATGCTTTCCTAGAATTACAGATCCAGACCTTTATTTGGGATTTTGTAATGTATGCAAAACCGTCCCGGCGCGGGAATTGTACCTGGGAGGTATAATGCGACTATTCCTGTTAGGGTTAGTTAGCCTCAGTCGCATTCTTAGCCCTCACGTGAAACGTGTATCTAAGTTGTGTATAATTGATTTTTGGTCGTATCTAAGTGTGTAGTATTTATTCGACGAGTGTTTTTGCGTTTATCAGTGATAAAAATGAGTAAAAAATATATATGACCTAAAAAATCCTGGGGATATTGATGAACAGGATCATATTGCATTTTTTGGTGAAGAAGAGGTTTGTCAGTTGCCTGAAGAAGATTTTGACGAGTCTGACGATCCTGAGACCGAGGACCACGTGGAAACTAGGTCAACAGATTCCCAAACAGACCATGAGATCAGTGATGGCGAATCGGAGGAGGAAGAACAGCTGAAAAACCAAGAAAAGAAAAAGATGCCAGCCATGCTACGAACTTAATAAAGAAAACTTCTTTTTCTGCATATAGCTGTAAAAAATGTAAAGCGTACTTATGTTTAAAATTACACGCTAAGACAATATGTGACAAATGCCTGAATACAGATGAAGCCACTAATGAGTCCTCTGATTAATATTTATATAATTTTGGCTAGTTTTTAACTTCGTTAAGATATATTTTATAAAACGATATAATAAATATTAACGATTTTTCAACTATCAGAATCCTTTTTTTTTTTTTATTTAAACAGTATATTTTTCATATGTATCTGCGAGATACAACGCGACTAACGATGTTATAAATACCCGCGCGCCTAATGGAAGGTTAAGGCAGTAACATTTTCACACTTTACCCTACATTTAGACAGTAGATTCTACATTTACAAGAAAGCTTGTTAGAACGTAAAATGAATAGCATGGTCGTCTTCAAGAAATTAATATTTCTAGGCTTTCATATTCAATCCCTAAAGGACCATTTGCTAAATAAATAGACTAAAACGACTACTTCATAATACAGCATC
>MU191482.1:0-15018 GCA_016904865.1 Pissodes strobi
AGTCCTTGTTGGTTGTGTCCCGGAGCATATTCGTAAACTGCAGATATGATAGGACCTCGCCATAAGACAACTGCAAAATGTCTAATACCCCAGTTACGTTTCGTCCTCAAATATTTGAACCCTTCATGTCTGGCCCTCCGCTTGCTTCGGAGGCGTAACCAACAAAAACTAACTCAACGCGCCCCGGAGCGACGTGAAGTGAAACACATTAATTGGGGTTAGCTGGATTTAGTTCTGGTTGGTTACCACTCCCGAAACGAGCGGAGCGAGAGAAAGGCTATGCTTGAAGTGAAATATATTTATTTTTCACATTAAATTGGGTTAGTTTGGTTTAATTCTTGTTAGTTGCGCCTCCGAAGCGTTTCTTTACTCCGTAAGAAAAGGTGCAACCTTTGGCAACATTGCAACAATCCTCCCGTGTCATATGCCAAAAATGTCCTGATTTTTACATTTCAGCTTCTCAAAAGTCGAACTTTGGGGATTTTTTTGTGGGATAACCAAACAATTGCGCAACATTTTAATGATCAAAAACGTCTTTAAAAAGTGTCTAAATAATGAAGAAAAAAATGTTTTTACAAAATTCCAATGCGTCGGCTTAAGTCGCAATATGCGTAACTTCTTTTGTGCAAACTTTTCAGGAAACACAAAAAACTAATCACGCATATATTTTTATTAAATTTACCCTTTTTTTTAGATGGTAATGAGATAATGTATTTATAACAACTATTTAGTACTTGGAATTATGGAGTTTTGGAAATAGTCCTTATTTTTATTTAAAAAAGGAGATACGCATATTTTATTTTTATTTTTTAATTAAAATTTGGAGATACGAGCTTTGACTAGTAAACTAAACAATGTATTTTTCATGTTTTTTATTTATAAAAGTAAAATTGGACAAAAATTAACAAAAAAAAAACTTGAAATTAAAACTTAGACAAATACAGTACATTATTACTCTGCCTAGTCATGAGGCAAATTATCATAAAAGTTTTGATAATCAGCCTCCATACTTAACTTTAATTGTTGGAGATGACGATATTTTTTTTGGCTTTTATCTTCGTCGATTTTTATGTAGTTGCGGTAAAGTGCCAACATTGGTTGCTTTAATATTATCTAAATTTATTCGAACCGGTAGAGGTTGCCAAGATTCATTCAAATGATTAAGTTTAAAAGACACACCGATATTAGTGTATTTTAAAGCCTTAATGTCATTTACCACTGGAGCGCCGCTTAGTTTTCCAGGCCTGATCGACTTAAAATAAAAAGGGTTATCAAACTTTAAAAAAAAAATGTGAGTAAGGTTTCTTTTGACAAGCTGTTTTACAAATATAGACATAGTCAGCTGGGATATTGATTTTTTTATTACGTATCTGCCTCTCAATAACCGAATGTACACTGTCGACCTCCATTTGAGTATGCCCTTTTTGCAGATATTTTTGTATAATTGTTACACTTTTATCCATCGCTAAGTTAAATAAACCGTTTGACAGTGTGACATTACGGTTTTGGTAACCACAACCGTCACTCCACAAAGTAATATTTATATTTTTTCGATCTTGTGGCAGCAAATGAGCGTTAATGTGCTCTTCTAGAAAATGTACAATAATGCTCGTAAATTCATTACTAGTTAAACCTCCCTCGGCTTCATTCCACAGATAGCAGTAACCTTCTTGGCGTTTGATGTCATAGATCGTAAAATTGTGCACAATAAGTTTCGTTTTGTAATATAAAGAAGAAACTGTGGATTTGGGGCAAAGAAGAACCGACTGAAGGTCCATAGTAAAAACTTCATTTGGTGACTTTATCTTGACTTTTTTCAACTCGTGCTTGATTTTTTAAATTAATGTGTTCTTTATACTTTTCTTCTGGCAAATTCCCTATCTCAAAGGTAACACAGATGTCGCAGAGGTCCTTCTGTGGCCTGTAAAGGGACAAATGTTTTATGTCAAATTCCTTATGAAAAGTGGCAATTGAAATAGGTTTTCCGGATCGATTTTTGCAAAAGTCTTCTTTATACAGTTTCTACAGTTTGGTTTTTGAAGTCCACATAGGTTCCAAGTAAAGCTTTGAAGTAGACGCCCTACAGTAGTGAGATTCTAATTTGGGTAAAGAATCGAAAAAATCGTGCAACATTTTAATTCGTGCAGTTATAATAGGAGAATTGTGGAGCCTTATATCTTCTGCACGTTTCTCTCCTTGCTCTTGTGCAATGTTTTGATTTTCAATGTTTTTCTTTGCCCAATTTTTTACCACCCATTCCTTTACACCTAGGGTATTGAGAAACATTGTTTTACAAACTCGTTTCCTAGCTCTGCCCAAGTAGTACTCGTTAGAAAAATCTCGTCGTGAAAAATCACTACTGCCTCTTTTCCTCTTTATAGGACGCACCAGTACATGATTTCTTACAAACATTTTTTTCCTGGCCAGGTGATGTGCCAAAATGTTTGAAAAATGGTTTGTCTTTCATCTTCGTTTATTTCCCTACACTTTAAAGCAGACATTTTATTGCCACTGAGTACACAAAAACAAGCCTGCTTTATGGTTCTGGGTTCTTTTACTAAGTTATACTCCCATTTTCCATTATTTTTCTTTTTTCCCATGTATGATTTTCCTTTTTCTTTGCTGCAACGATTTTTGCTTTTTTGCCAATTGTCCTTTTTCACTTTATACTTTGAAGATCGCCGGCGCGACGTTTAGGGCTCTCATCTTGCGATGCTTCGAACGAGTGATTTGAAGAACTACTTTCCTTTTCATCTAAACTACGGTTTTTATTGGGTCTAATTTTAGTTTGTACAGGGGCAGATATATCCGAGGAACTATCTGATGTATAAGAGCTGTTAAAATCTTCCAACAGTGGATCAAAATCTTCATCGTTGTCCACGCCCTCATTTCTGACTTCTGGCTTCGTTATATTGTACAACATTTTATTTGCAACTTCCTTTTTATTGTTGACGCTCTCGGCTACATAACTTTCCGCAATAGTTGCAGATTTCCATCCCCCATGTCGCTTGAGAGCTAAGACATCAACTCAAGTATTTGCTAATAAAGTGGCCGGCGTTCTTCTAAGGGAGTGTCCAGTATACTGCTTAAAATTCTCAAAGTTCAGAAATTTAGCAATTTTACTTGGAATTGAAGAAATCGTGTTTTTCCCGACAGGCTGATTTAAGCACTTTCCGTTTTGATATCGCATGAAGAAGCGAATATTAAAATTCGTCATGTGAGATCTTATATCAATGTAATTTTGAAATAACAAACCTTCTCATCGTCACTTTTAGTTACTGTAAATTTACGTGCCATTCCATTTTTGGAATCAGGAATAGTAACAATTATAACTTCATTCCTTAATTCAACATTGTCCATTTTCATTACACAGAGTTCATTAGAACGGCGCGCTCCAGCAATTCGCATTATCATTACAACCTTCATCATTAAATATTGGGGACTTCAAACAGGAGCTTATTCACATTTTTCCTGTCAAACACACTGGATTTTTTAGGTTTATACCCGTCATTTCTTCTTTTTAAAAATGCCCGAAGTTGAGGATACTTGGAAATATCTATGTTTTCCTCTATGAAAAGGGTGGACTACAACATGGAATATTCACACCATAATCTTGATGTAGACTTTAATACAGCAGACTTTTCGTGAAAGTACGCCAAAAGCACGGTTTCTTAGCAGTCTTTGTTTGGCACCATTTCTTGAAGTATTGATACGTTGCTTCATACCTCTTCCTCGATTTTTCTGGCAGCAGCGACAGCCAAGCGAGATTTGCTGATTCTTCTATATCCATTTGGCTTTTATACAAATCATTAATTTAAATTTTTCACAATTTTTAAAAATAAACTGTCAGCTTGACGTTATTGATAAAATAAGAATGTTTATAACGCTATAGAAACCGGCCAGAGCTGTCTTCATAATTTCATGCGAAAAGTATCGAATTAATTCTGCAGGGAGGAGAAAAAATCTTATATACTCCACGGGATGTAAGTACATTGAATAGTCTTGAACTATATTGTCAACCCTCGCTATCGCTCGGGCTCAAAATCGTCCTCGACTAGTAAATGTCACTTACATCCCTTATAGTATAAATAACTATTTTCCCATAATATACGACATGTTATGTCACTCACACTTGCCATCACTCACATAAATCAAATGTCTTTCATTTTTTAGAACCATCTGAAGAATTACCTTTACCCCCTGGTTGGTCGGTTGATTACACTTTAAGGGGAAGGAAATATTACATAGATCATAATACTAAAACGACTCATTGGTCGCATCCACTAGAAAGAGAAGGACTTCCTACTGGATGGCAGTGCATACAGAGTCCCATATATGGAGTGTACTATGTAAAGTAAGGATTCTTCAAATCAATCAATTAAATTTTAGTATTGATATTACGAATAACAAAAGTCCGTATTTTTTGCGTGTAGGCTCTAACCCAAACTAACCCAATATTGTTAAAACCTTGCATATTACTTTAGAAATATGCAGTTATATTATGTGAAGTATAATTTTTTAAACAAATTGTAAGTTCAGTATGCCAAGAGAAAATTGTTATTTGTCATTTGAGTTTTAAGATAAATTCTAGGTGGGAAATAGTTTCTTATATTTATGTGCTGAAAGTTGCTTCGCTAACAAATGCAAAAATGTTATAAAGCTCACCATCAGAATATGTTAGAATGCCCTTTTTGTCTACTTCGTCAACAATTTATGTTCCAGATTCAAGTTTGTAAAATAAAATTAATTATTTATTCACACTGATAGTGACACCATATTCTAAAGAATTTAAAGTATAGTCAAAAGCGGTCTTATCGTGCGGGTCCAAAGGTCACATTTTTCATTAAATGTCATTCCTTTGACAGATTATACACGCAAAATCTGCCACGAATGAAGTTTTTACTGAAAATTGTGATCTTTGGACCCGCACGATAAGATCGCTTTTGACTTTACTTAGTGCTACTATAAATAAAATTCCTAACAATTTAAAGCAGAAAAAAATATAGAGAAACGGATGATCATGTATAGGATTTTCTCGAATATTATAGTAGCTTTAAATACTAAAGTTAAAAGGTTTGTCATAAACCTACAGAATTTGAATGCAAGTCCATCATGAACTTTAGTTTTTTAAATACGGACCTGCATGTTTCTTTGCATTTTCTGGTAGCTATTGACCTTCCAAAACTAACAATGTCCGCAGTTAGCTGTCAATTTGACACTAGGGGTAGGTGCCATAAGAAATCCATGTATGTGAGAGAGGCAGAATATTTGAATGTCTGCATAACATTAATACATAGCGAAAAATATGTTTTACTAATCAAAAATGTTAATAGATAAAACTTTTCCTTCTTTCCGCAAAATGCAATGCACTATTTTCTCAGCAAAACCAACTAGTGTCGTACCTAGTCTGTCATTAGAGGTAAATACTTTACACCATAAGAAATACATTCATTAAAGTGATGATTTTAAGGTAACAATAATCTTAAAATAAATTGCGATATTTTTAAAAGGTGAGCATTTTAAGAAACCTGGACATTTTTGTGAATAAACAAAGTCTATTTCACTGAAAATAAAAAGCTGGTTAATTTTATAAAATTTTAAACAGAAAAATGCGAAAAAATACACAAGGTAATTAATTCAATTTTAATTAAATACCTAATACTACTTTAACTTAGTACTAGCTAATTTGTACAAAAATATTCCCATTTGCTCTAATACAATCATTAACTTTTTGCCTTACAAGAAATACTGCCATGAACATTAACATCCAAAACTGACAAAAATGATACAAACATTCCAAGCCAATCCCATACTGATTCAAATCAAGAGAGACTGATCCCAAAAACTAGTGAGGAAAATTCCAAATCACAAAACACTTACAGCAGTTTTGGAATCAAACGAGAATAGCCAAAGCTTTGATTCATGTGAGCTGCAGGTATCAGAGAGGCAAACACTGTCGTTAATGTTTTTATCGAAATTACAAAAACAAATGAAGATAATTCAGAAAATAATCAGCCTTCTAATTAGGAATTTATAACTGTGAGAAGATTAAGTCCAGACTTGATGACTAAAAGTTCCGTTAAAGTAAGAATTCCACCTAATGTCAGGGGAAAAAGATCATCTGCTGCAAAAGGTATGTGCATCTATAAAGCAGTATAAGTCAGAAAAAAAATTAAAATATTTTATTTAAACATTCAATGTCTGAAAAATACAGTAAATATATGTCTTTTAATGGATAATAAAATCAATATTTTGTGCCTGAATGAGCATTGGCTGCGCTCTATGAATTGGAAACGTTGACCATAGAGTGCTTTTAGCTTATCTTTGGCTTTTGCAGGATTGGCAGTCTCCATGCGAGTGTTGCGGTTTATGTAACTGAAAATATAGTGGGTTCACCATTAAATATATTAAATATTTAAGGTATACGAAAAATTCTATACATATGATACAGCAAACCTGTAATGAACGCCGATTACACCCCTTTATGTACTTACTGTGATTTCCGTCTTTTCTTCAACTCCTGTTCATTTTCTAAAACCAGGTTCGCAGTACCAGTGTGTTGACACCCTATTTTGCTGAAAATAATTTATCTAGACACCATGGGCAACAATCCCCTATTTCTCCACCTAGTAGTCAGTAACTTCATTCCACTTTTCAGTACTCAAATCTAACCTTAGTTATAATGAAATGAGCTTATGCAAAACCGTTTTCCGTTTCAAAATACTATTGAAATTTAAATTTAAAGGGAGCATTTTTATATTAAATCGGTTGTTGACTAAAATTTATTCAGGTAATTTCTGATATGACCTAGGTATTTAAAAGTTCGCCAGACAATCAGTTACGACATAATAAGTAGAAAACTAATTCGCTTTATTAACACTTATCCCGCTGTGAATTACTTTGCATCAAACTATACCCCGAGCTTAAATTCAATCTGATGACATGGTGAGAAAATTCTACACTCCCTAATAAATGAAATACAGATTGGCAATGGCACTGAGTTTTAATGATAGGTTCATAAAAATATCAAGGATATACAGCAGTTATATTTGTATAAATCCAGGTACCCTAATCATTATGAATTACGGCTAAACTTACTTTCTAGGTCGTAATGCTAATCCGTAACCTGCAATCCAAGTGCTAATAGAATTTAGACCACCTTTTCTCACGACGAGTGACAGATTTCCAACAGCGTTTTCTATAGTACTTTTCCGAGCCCGACAAAATGACTTTTCTTAACTACTTATTTACTTTCCACGGGTGTCTGGTACTCGGAGACACTTTTCACGAATTGGTCAATAGTGTTTACCCATTTGGACAGAGTAACATTCTTGAAAGATAAATTTTTACCAAATTTCCCGATTTCCCATATGTTTTTGGGAAGAGTAACGTTCTAAGTCGCCTGAAGATTATTTTCTGCCTGTCTATTTCGCATTGATTTTTAAGTCGCCGAAAATTTTAATTTGGCAATTAGCGTTTTAACATGTTTTGTAAATTCCAATACCACCGAGTGTTCCAAATTATGATAATTAAAATTGGTTTACATGACTTTTGCATTCCAATCCATGGTCTTTGCTCGGTGAATATTCTTAGTAGAAACGCCCCCTGGTCAAGGTTTTCTTTTTATAGCAAAGTGTTGGGGGGGACCTGCTTGGGAAACTTTCAACTAGTGGGTGATAGTCCTGTTAATTAGTTCCTCTAGTCGCGTGTTATAATGCAGTCGAAAAAAATAATTAAGAGTAAGTTCTTTTATTTTAATAAGGCATACGATAGGTGCTATTGTTGTACATTTTTCTTAGGCAAAATAATTTAACTTTAGACGCGGTTCGGGCATTATTTCTTGAAACTTGAATTTCAATTTAAATTTTGTTTAAAAAAAAAATTATTATTTTATTTGAATGTTCTCCCTTGGCGAGCTGATACAAACTGGAGTTATTTTTGAATCAATTTAAAATAATTATGAAATAATTTGTTGAAACAATTTAATCAGAATCGGGTACTAACATACTAACTCCGATCCATTACAACCTAAAGTGAGTTGTTTTCGAAATATTGGCGTTTGAAAGGTGACATTCTTACCACTTTTTTTTCTACTGTGCCCGAGTTAAAAAAAGGCGCCGGATAACGTCAGCTTACCTTTTTATTTAAAGAAGCTGCCCATGGGGTTGTATGCAAATTATTCCTTTTTGAAACCAGGAAGACCGTTAGTTTACCTAAGGGGCAGTGGCGGCTATTCAGGCGTAGTAACTTCACCAAAAATAAATAAAAAACAAAAACTATACTAATATTTTTCAATGTATAGTCTTTATTTTTAAACAATAAATAAGGCATTTTATAATTTATTAATTGCTGGCGCGCGCAGTTTTCTTCCATTAACAGAATACTGCATTAACATTAAAATGGTCAAAAATAAAACACTGCCGCGAGCGGCTTTCTTCACCTTCAATTCCACGGCGACCGTATCCAGTCTCCTAATTCGAGTGCATTGGAAGCCAAGGACGGGCGGAAAAATAACCTTCGCGCGCGCCGGCCTGATTGTTTTTACGGTTGTTTAACCTGGTTGTCATGACGACGGGTCACGTGTAGATACAGGTATAGAGTGAACTCTTTTTTGGTTTTGGATTTTTGACTATTGACTGTTTTTTCTTTGTTTAGACATTTTAAATTGAAACCATTTAACGATATTGTTTGTAATTCGCTGAAATCTCCGTTAAGTAGATGGGCAGATCAAGACAAAAGAGATCTTTTAATTACTGGTCGGCCGATGTTTTATCTCACAATTTCTTCGAAAAACTACTTAAAGGTGACAGATCGTGGAATGTTAATTTTAAAAATGATTGGTTTTTAAATTACGAATTAGTCGCCAAACTTTAGAAAAATTGTTTTGTTGACCTTGTTTGTAATTTTCAAATAAAGATTCCATATGGAATAAGAAAGGGTACGCAATTATGGTTAAGGTCTCGAGATCATGATGATTCTGCAGAACATTTAAAAGCGCATTATTCTTAAAAAAAAATTCAAAACAATCTGATCAATGACTTAGTGTGGCCATATGAAGATAAGAGGGACGTTTTATTGCAAGGGCGACCTACTACTGCGGCGCTTTTCCCCTATAAGTAAGACTTCACCATTTTTCCAAGCCGCGAGCCGCCACTGCTAAGGGGTTTAAAAATCAATCAAACTGTCATAACTGTTGAATATATTCGCGTAATTAAACCAAGTCAGTAAACTTGAATTATAAGCATTTTTCTCAGTTGGTTTAAAACTTATATGTGATGCTATTTATATATTGTAGCTATTAAGATGGAGAATAAAAGAAGAATTTTAAAGAATGGCTAACTATGTTAGCATCATTAGGAGATGATGTCTTGTGGGTAAAACTGTGTTGTAGTGTATTTTACCTAAGGGTTCTAAATCCCAATTTAGTAGATGAAAACATATTTAACTCTGAGTTGGTGACTCATGAACCACGCGTTTAGACCCGAGCCACAGCCGACTTCAAGTCCAGCCGCGAAGTGACATGTGGCAACGCCGCTTTAGCGTGGAGATGAAGATACACCTCGTCGCGGCGACAGCGATCAGCGGACGTGTTCTATTTGTTTTTGCGAACGTTTCTAGTGTTTTTTTCTGGCGCTGTGGCGGCTATTTGTGTTGAGAAAAGTATAAATCACTAAGTAACAAATAAGTAGTTTTGTTTTGGCTCACAAAAACAAGTTAATTATTAAAAATAAAACAATCTGATGTAGAGTAGAAACAAGGCTTAAAAATACGCTTTCCATGTGTGTTTCTTTAAAACTAAAAAATGCAGCTACTTAAGTTCCTACGAAAGTATAACATTATAAAAACTAAAAAATAATACATACTTTTTAAATTTGCAGTGTCATTAATATATATTTTTTCAAAATAGCACATTATTTTTGCCTGCCAAAATGTATATAATCTATGATGAGTTTTTAACTTATAAGTTAAATTTGTTTTTGTATTTCTCATCTCTAAAAACCATTGCCATCAGATCATACATTGACTTATATTGCATATAATTTAGTGTTCATTATAAAGTCTACAGTTCACTTTATCACTTTATACATAACTAGGTATTTCTATGAATTTGAACGATTATGTTAACATTCTTAAATATTCCCAGCGACTTGGTCAATTCAAATTCATATCATATTTAAGTGAAATGCTTTATTAGATGAATGAATAAATGTAGAAAGGGTACCAACTTACCACCTTTCCAAACTAATACTGCTTGCCTTTACTTTTACAAACAACTATATATATTTTTCACCAATTTTAAATCTAATTCACTTACATATAAATGCAAATCGGCTATAAGCTAAAATAAACAACATTATCAATAAAATTGAACTGGACGTCTCTGCCGCCAGTAGACAAACGTAAATAACCACACGGCTTGACTATTTACCACTTTTTTTACTGATATTACGGATAATCCGCACCAAAAATAGTAACTAACACTTCGTAGAGGTTCTGGGCAATCACTTCACCAAAGGTTTTTGTAAAATATCAACGAAAACCCGGTAAAAATGCAATTTAATTAGGACACACCGAAGACAAGCAACCTATTTCCATTAAAACTGCATACCAACTTGCCAGATGTCACTTGACTAACATATCTCCCAGCAGCGATGCCGGTGTTTGTACTTCGCGGCTAGGGGTAAAGATGATTGTGTCTGAGCACCCACGCACTGATCCACCGCAAATGTTTAAGTGTAAACGGTTATGCGCACGCTCACTATGTGGGTCGCTGTGCGCGAATAACCACCAGCGCGATCCGACCGGTGTCGGTCTCCGGGATGTGCCCAAAGGAATTAATTGCCTTGCTAATGCTCAACTTATACATCACGATGCGACGCAGTGCGTACGCGAGCCTTTTTGGATATCATAAGTTGTGGAAGATTTGAAGATTTTGAACAGGTACTGGAGGCTGCTTTACCAATCTCCAGTTGCCAAAAACCGTAACGTTAGAGCTAAACGTTTTTGGAGATATTGCTTGTCTAAAATATATATTATTTTTGATAATTTTCGGTTATATCAAGCTAAGCAACAATTCAAAATCGGCTTTGTTCATTCTAGTAAAGTTTCTAAATTGATCATAACCATTTTCTTATACCAAATGATTTAATAAAATATTATTTTTTTCTATAACGAAAAAGTTGTGTTTGCCATGGACGACGGCGTCGACAATTTTCCTTGTTTTTTTTTATTAACTTATACATCACAATAAACGCGGCTGCTGTTTCTTGTCAACGCGCCTTCCCGTGTTTCCGCGTGACAACTGGATCGGCCCATCTGTAGCAAACGTATTTTAATTTAAACGATTTTGGCGAGCACGAACGAATGCCATGAGCGTGCATGCGCGGCAGATCAGTGCGTGCGTGCTCTGGTCTAAACGCAGTTTTAATTTCTTCCAGCATATTAGGATACACGTGTCAGTTTTCTTATGTTAATAAATAAGTGGCTTTATAATTGTTACCAAATTGAAACTAGGCAAGAATCTTATTTTAGCTCTATCTAAAAATGCAATAGTTTATATATTGATTTTTTTGCAGTCATATAACAAGGCAGGCGCAGTATGAACACCCTTGCCTGGTTCCTTGCTATAATTACGGCAATATTGCGCCACAGACTTACCAGCGGTATCTTCCCATGAGGCCTACCCATTACCAGCCTCATAGCGTTTTGGTGCCAGCTAATCCATATTTGATGGAAGAAATACCGCATTGGTTAAATGTATATTTTAAAAGTAGGTGATTTTTTTATTACTTATGAAATTAGTTTTTTCCTGGATTGCAAATATATATTTCATAATATTAAATTATCTTCCTATGGTACTAATTTGTTACAAATATTATAGATCAACATTCTGTATTGAAAATTGCGTCGGTACTTTTCTTAGTCAGAAAAAGCTTCCTTCTCGGTCCTCTTTTTCCTAGAATCTAAGTTCCTGTCGAATTGGATTTCTCATAATGTCATCAATTATTGCAATATTTTACTCTTCGCTGTATTGAAGGGTCATAGAAAATAGTTCAAAAGCATAATTAGTATTAATTATGGAATGAAGTAAAACAAAATGTACGTTACCCGAATTTTTTTCCAACACTATAGGTTCATCAGAAGATTGTTAAATACTAAATGAGTAAAATTTTTTGCACTAATATTCTCGATTTCATAGAATAAAGCTGTATCAAAATCATTTTCGTAATGGCGTATTAACGCTTTAAAAGCATTTTCCGAATAAGATTTTCTTTTAAATGCCCTAGAATCGCACAATTGAGAAAGTAAGTAAAATTATTAAACCTATAGTGGGTTTGCTGGTGAATTTGGTCTATAGTTTCATAGAAAAGATGGCGGTAGAAAGTTTGATCCTCAACTTATCAGTGCACAATCCCTTTCTTCTTATAATGTGTTTAAATATATATAATCTTTTTACACAAAATCCAATATCATTTTGTTTTCGAGTTTACACCTAAAATCGTTTCTAAGTTAGATATGGCAATTACAGAAGGTGCATACCCAGAAAAACATCAAGACGACTTTGGAATTAGAATTACAATTGCACTACAGTTAAAATCAGACAAAACTTAATATACACGGAACAAAAGGTATTTTAATCATTAAAAAGATACAATACTATTAAGATTCTTTCTGCCAATATTTTGGCTAAAAGTTCTAATTTTGGATCAAGCTTTTATTTAAACAAAATTTTAAGTAGTGGACCTGGTATAAAAGAGATGTATTATGTCTCTTATAACACAAATATATTGAAACATTAAGAGAGTTTTACATTTTGCCTTTCTGGGGTAGTGGAAAGATGAGTTTTTAATTATGGAGAGTGAAAGTGATGATTGTTCGGGTACTCCAAACAATATAAGAAACTTTTTGCATACATAAAATGGCAGAGTCAAAAAATCTAAAATTTTCAATCAAGAAAAAGTAAATAAGTCCTTACAAGAAGCGCCTAATCAGTCTTGGCTGCTGACAGAAAAAATTGTTCTGATTTTCGGAATTAGGAAATTTACTGAGAAATTAAACTGATTATTTTTTATCGCAAACTATAGAACAGTGAAAAAAAAATCGATACGTATTTTTTTATTTCCACTAAACATGATTGTTACGAGAGCTATGTCACTTTTTAGTTTTGTATACACGGTGTCCCATATAAGAATGCACACTACAGGGATCTTGGAAACCAGAAGAGATACAAAGATGATTAAATTAGAGAAAAGGCATGCCTTGCTGAATCCTACAACGTCATGCTTTGGAATCTAAAAAAATCCGATTACTTCCGAAGATATTTGGGAAAACCCGAATTTTCCCGATTTCGTTTTTATTTATTTCTGACTTTATTTCAAAAGAAATAACAATACAAATTTTACATTCCCATTGCTACTTTTCCTGCTCTTCAAGTTGATATTATTAGATTTTCAATCTGACGTTTCGTTTCTTTGCAACCGTCATCAACTTTGTTTTTTCAAATAGTCGAAAAAATTAGTTTTATTCGTAGAAAACACTAATTTTAATCCTAAATCCAACTACATATCGCTCCTTACATTTATCCGACGTTTCGGTTGAAAAAACCATCATCAATGTTATTTAATGATGATTACGAAGAAACGAAAAGTGGTATCAAAAATCTAATTACGTCATTAGGTAGAGGACAAAAATTGGCATAGGAACGTGAATTTTATTGTGATCTATCCTCTTCATTAAAATATGAAAAAAATTAATTATATTTTAAATTTCAAGAATTCGTAGATTGCAATTATTAATTTTTTAAGGCTTTAATAAAGGAAATTGACCAAAATAAAATTCACATTCTTATGCCATTTTACCTCCTCTACATGATGACGTACTTAGATTTTTGATCCGACGTTTCGTTTCTTCGTTATCATCATCAAATACCATTGATGATGTTTTTTTTTATCCAAAACGTCGGATAAATGTAAATAGCGATATGTTGTTGAATTTAGGATTGAAATTAAAGTTTTTTAGGAATAAAATAAATTTTTTCGACTATTTAAAAAAACAAAGTTGATGATGGTTGCTAAGAAACGAAACGTCAGATTGAAAATGTAATAACACCAACTTGACGAGCAGGAAAAGTGGCAATGGGAAAGTGAAATTTGTATTGTCATATCTTTTCAAATAAAGTCAGAAAAAAATAAAAACGAAATCGAGAAAATTCGGGTTTTCTCAAATATCTTCGGAAGTAATCGGATTTTTTTACATTTCGAAGCATGACGTCGTAGGGTTCAGCAAGGCACACCTTTTCTCTAATTTAATCATCTTTCTACCTCTTCTGGTTTGCGAGATCCCTGTACTGTGCATTCTTATATGGGACACCGTGTATATAGATATACTATGCATGGTATGACGTAACAATACATGTGTATTGTGACGTCATAAGCACATTTCAAGGCGTTGTATCTGCCTCATTTTTCGACATATGAAAAAAAGAGAAAACACGTGTCCACTTATTTTTCCTGGGTTATCGAAATCAGCAATAAAAAAATTTGATGAAACTTCCTCATTGCTGGAGGCTATCGACGGGACGAACTCGTTAAAATAACAACTATCGACGACATTGAGGATACTTGAAGCTTAGTGTGCAAACTCCAGATTCCAAGACTCATGACCATATATGTAACAAACATATATGCTCATGACCATGAAGTACTGTGAGTTATGGCCAAAAAAAGCTATCTCACGTCGATTTTTTTCTTATACAGGGTGTCCGGAAATAGCGTCGCCAAATTACAGAGGGTGATTCTACATAAGAAAACATGAAAATTTTTTCATATGAACATAGGTCCGAAAATGCATAGTTTCCAAGATACAGGGTGGCAAACTTTTTATAAAAAATCATTTTTTTGTTAATATCATAAATATGATTTTACTGATTTTGTTGAAATTTGGCAGGGTTATCTGTAGTAATAAGGGGCTCATTTAGCCTTAATTAGATTAAAAATATAAAGTCCAGTGGCGTCCTGG
>MU191482.1:15028-35419 GCA_016904865.1 Pissodes strobi
AAAAGAGTCAGTGGCGCACATTTCTTTGTCAATAATATTCCGTATGATGCCTCCGGGACGCCACTGGACATTATATTTTTAATCCAATTAAGGCTGAGTGAGCCACCTATTACTACAGATAACCCTATTAAATTTCAACAAAATCGGTAAAAGCATATTTAAGATATAAATAAAAATATCGATTTTATCAAAAAAGTTTGGAAATGTAATAAACCGGTTTTTATTTTTTTTTATCGAAAACGAAGCAAGATACGAAAACAACTCGAGAATCAAAAATATTGTATTTTTAGTTGCTTAATACGAAAAAAATATAAAATG
The DNA here is from genome assembly GCA_016904865.1 of Pissodes strobi. NCBI lineage: Eukaryota > Metazoa > Arthropoda > Insecta > Coleoptera > Curculionidae > Pissodes > Pissodes strobi. The sequence goes on from MU191482.1 coordinate 15,347, forward strand.
TTTGAAAATGTCAGCGGCGCACACTTTTTTTGTCAATAATATTCGGTATGATGCCCTCCGGGACGCCACTGGACTTTATATTTTTAATCCAATTAAGGCTAAATGAGCCCCTTATTACTACAGATAACCCTGCCAAATTTCAACAAAATCAGTAAAATCATATTTAAGATATTAACAAAAAACTGATTTTTTATAAAAAGTTTGACGCCCTGTATCTTGGAAACTATGCATTTTCGGACCCATGTTCATATGAAAAAATGTTCATGTATTTTATGTAGAATCACACTCTATAATTTCGCGATGCTATTTCCGGACACGCTGTATATGTAAACGGGAGTTACCATAATCATGTTGTTGGGATGAATTCTATCGGAAAAATTCCCACGGAAGTCGCTGCATTACGAAATATATACTGGGCACTGCTTTAGACGAACCTCAGCTATTCTTCTAATGGGGGCTTAGATTTGATTTAAACTTAAACGTCATGGAGGCTTGAAAAGCTAAAGTGTCACAGAAGAATATACCTATAGATGATGCTATTGGTAATAAAATTGACATAGCCTAGTAGATTTTGGGTTCATCTGTATCAGTTGTTGGCTCATCAAAAACTGACAACTCGCAAGATTTTGAGTTCATCGGGTCCATTCACATCGGTTGTTGAATCATAACATAAAATATTCAATTATTCCATTATGTGGATCGAAAATAGCAATAAACAATTGATTTTTTTTTTACTTTTAATATTCGTCAATAAGTATAAATGTTAAATATTTACTGTTAAAACAAAATATAATAACCATTCTTATTGTAACCACAGAACCAATATATATATTTTTGATCTATGAGTTTATTAAATATGTTAATTAAATTCCAAAGATTCCATGACTACGAATACTTATGTAGATATGTTGTATATTGCTGTGGAGGATTCATGTTTATCTTACAAATGTGTGCCTTTTTCTCCACTTCAACGTACGCTTTTTGGAAAATAGAGCCGCTTCAGCGGCTGGGTGAAAACAACACAAGTGTTAGTTTAGCGACCCTAATAAAGCTGAAAAATGTAAAAGAAACTGTTAAATGGTCGACGTTTCCAGGAACAAATCTGCCCCCGATGTCAAGAATGAACAAATCTAAAAATGCAAAGGGTTAGTAAATGCAATTAAAGTAATTACTGTTTTATTGTCATTTTTAGATTTGTTCGTTCTTGACAACGGGGGCAGATTTGTTCCTCAAAACGGCGACTTTTCCAGTTTCCTTTAGATTTTTCAGCTTTGTCACTAGACTAACACTTGTGCGGTTTACACCCTGGAGCCAGAGCAAGCGACTGTATTTTATGAAGAAGTGGAGAGCAGGCAAATAGTTGTAAGGTAAATATAATTGTGTTGTTAAATCTCATATTTTTATTGGTTTCTAAAATTCTAAACAATATTAAAAAAAGGAGAAAACTGGGAAATTCCCAAATCTATCCTGGCGGAAGCAAAAATAGCCAACCTAGAGATATGAGAAGGAATTTAATGTATTCAACCAGTTCAGTGGTGCAAAAAACGAAATGTTCGAGGATTTAAAGAGGAAGTCCTTTAGCCTATTTTTCAGAAGCCACAAAAACTTGTAAGTCATCGACTCTTTGGTCTAGACATTCTATGTTGAAGATGGTAATTAAAATACAAAAAACGTTGACATTGGAAGATTTGCAAAACGACACTATAAATTTAACTTAATTCGGAAAGGAAAATATTGCTACACTGTTTTTTATTTTTTCGATACGATCAATAAAATAAAGTTACAGTAGTGGTACTTTATAATCTGTCCCCCGGCACATACACTTTTTTGTTGTTAAATAAATACGAGATATTGTATTTTCTGTAATTATTGGAAATGAAAACAATACCGTTTCCTTCGGTTTAAAAAAATGTTCTGATAACATCACTCAAAATTAATATTGTGGAAAATTGTATGCCATTACAATCATAATATGTGGAAAATGTTTTCAAACTTTTCTGAAAATTTTGTTGGTGCTACAATGTGTAATTAATTACTAAATACCAATAAAAAAAACAAGGAAAAACTGAGTGCACACTCCTTGTAAAAACTGCTCAGTGTTAAATTTCATTTTTCTGTTTCAGTTTCTCGCTCTCAGTCCTATATGGTTGAATTATTATAGGATTGTTTAGTATCTTGAACTACCGAGGAAAGATAGCACTTAGGTCGTCATATTCTGATGTTGGGGTCAGGTTAAATTAGCTGGTTCATTACTTTCGATAGTTTGCAAATAGGTAAATGCACTAAGAATTCTAAAAAACTAGAGCTTGTCGGTTTTTGTATTTTAATTTTTTCTGTAAATTCATGTATTTTCCCTTCTTTAGAAAGCCCCGAAAAAAAATTAATTATTAGTGTATAAGTGTAAAAGTAATAAATCGATCCATATTGGGTGGTTTACCAAAAAATCAGAACTAATCAAATTGCATCAGACGTTTCGGCATTTTCTGAAAATGCATTAAGCTATATCTGATGCAGCTATATTATATTTCTGTCTTTTAGTCTGAAAATATTATTTTTCAGCATGTAACGCCTATCGTTTGGGGTCGATATAGTTTAAAAAAAAAAACCATGGACCATTTCTATTGCAGTATATTGACAATGATAAAGCGTTAACAATACAATTAGTTTAACTTATTCAACAACTTCTCAAACTTGCATCTTTAATAAATACTTTTTCATTTAATGCGCCAAGATTATATACCCAACTCCGTTTCTTTTTATCGTTTACTTGATCTTGCTGTAGTATTTTACTGCTATTCGGGAAAACCTGTATATACCTAATGATGATATTGTAATATTATGCTCATTTTTAACATACATTTGGTAAAATATATCCCTCAATGTTTTTATTGTTTTAGGAAACTCTACCAGTTTGTAAATAGTACTTCAATGAGATTTCTTCTCGCTTGGTTGTTAACTCGTTTAAACAATTTAATAAAGGAAAGTAAAAGAGCAATAGTTTAATCCTATCTAACAATTTGACATTAATAGAGTTTAAAAACACAAAATGTCGGTACCTAGTCATACCATTAATTTTTTCTAATGTTTTTGTCTGGTTCAGGTTTTATAAATAAGTATAAAATGAATTTTCTGAACATGTACTTAGCCCGTCAGTTATTTTGACCATGGCAACCATAGCACCGCTATAGTTCATTTAAACGAGTAATTATTATGGATATTGTTGTTTTACAATATCTCTAATTTCAGTTATTTATTTATTGTTCAAATCGCATTGAATAATGACCCAGAGTCAGTTTTTTGTGGATTCCAATACAGGCTCTTCATTTATATTTAAACCACTATCTAGAGCAGAGCACAAATCATAAGAGGTGGAAAAAAAGTTTTAGGGTTTTATCGGAACCGCGTGAATCTTAAAAAAAAACAAATGAAAGTCGGAAGAGAATTTCGTCTTTTAATTCGATGCCAAATATATCTTTCTCTTTACCGTTAGTGAGGTAGATTTCCAAATCCATGCAATGTTTCATGAGATCTTCTTTCGAAACGTTTTCAAGACGAGATATATCGTATAGGAAAGAAAACTGATCTAAATGGATTGTTAAAAGGTCAAACCTATTTTCAATTGCGTGAATGGCAGGGGTATCATTAGGACAACAGTTACACATAACGAAACTATTTATAGACGGGATATTATACGATTATTTTTTAAATAATATATTGTATTCAAATGTGAAGCCATGAATCCAAAATCGGCCGACAGGGGCGAAGGCTCCGCCGCCCCCACCCCTGTCGCCGGCCCTGATCACCGACAAGATATCGGCTATGATTTTTCACATTATTTACGATAATAATTATATGACAGTACGCGTTAAATAGTCTATTATGATGTATTTTATAACTACCAGGGCGACATCCCAACAGGGAAGTCGGTAAGTGCGAAAGCTTTCCATTAAATTTAATACACTTTTGCACACTCCCATATCCGAGAAGAACAACCGCAGAGAAGCGACAAAAGCCATCGGCGCCTTTGAAGTTGGAGAGCCAAGTTCAATTTGTCATATGTACAGATGACCGGTTTAATACACTGAGAGAAATGTACCTAATGAAGGGAAAAGAAATGCTATACACCGATAAAATATGTAATTAATTACATGTTTAATATTTACTTTTTTAGAAACGTATTATGAATAGTAGTTATCTTTTAGGATTTAACGGTTTAACTCAGAGTTTACTGATTTGTCACCTTCTAACCTTTTTGCAGTGAATACTTCTTTGGTTTCATGATAGTGATTTTTCAAGGTCGCATCACGACATGGTTTATGTTTTCGTCTCGCGTTACCAAATTTTCGTATCGTTGGTTGGACGACTAACCCAAACTAACCAAATCTATTAAAATTGTTTATAGCGTATCGGAAACGGCCCAAATAAGTAAAATAAGTTGAGACTAAGTGAAACTAACCCAAAGTTGACGACTAACCCAAACTATCCAAATCTATTAAAAATTGATTATAACGTATCGAAACCGTTTCAAATGACTAAAATAAGTTGAGACTAAGTGAAACTAACCGAAAGTTAATTGGACGGCTAACCCAAACTAACCAAATCTATTAAAATTGAACATAACGTATCGGAAACTCTTCGATTGACTAAAATAAGTTGAGAATAAGTGAAACTAACCAAAAGTTGATTGTGCGAATAACCCAAACTAACCAACCCTATTAAAATTGATTATAACGTATCGAAACCGGTCCAAATGACTTAAGTCGCGACTAAGTGAAACTAACCGAAAGTTGATTCGACGACTAACCAAAACTAACTTAATCTATTAAAATTGATTATAACGCATCGGAACCCGCTCAAATTAGTAAAATAAGGTATGACTAAGTGAAACTAACCAAAAGTTGATTAGACGACTAACCAAATCTATTAAAATTGATTATAACGTATCGGAATCGGCTCAAATAAGTAATAAGTTGAGACTCAATAAAGAAGTATCCGCTTCTATCACGTGTACTGTGCTGGTGCTACTCACGACTTTTTTTTTTAGAGAAACTTCTTTAGCCACGGTAGTCAGAAAAAATTTAACGCTTATCAAAGTGAAGCGGAAATCAAAGAGAAACGCCCCTTTAATTAAGCATGTTCAAGTATAGCTAGAAGGCTAAAATTTTCAGAACATGTAGCAGGGATAAAATGAGGATCGAAACTTTGACTCCGTACTCCCTCGTTCGGCCAGGAGAGGGAGAAGAAGAAAAACTAAAATAATTAATTTTGTGAAAACGGGAAGAACTACGAGGTCGAAATTTGTATGGTAGGTGCGCCTCATGGGGGGCTACCTTTGAACATATGGGGGGACCGGGGTTCTAATTCAAGGAGGGATTTCGGGAAAAAAACCGTTGTTTGCCGATATCTCTGCAATAGAGCCTCGGATCGAAAAACTGACAAGCGATGACCCCAGTGGCGGGGAGGGGAGGAGGTTATACCCCCACCCCCCACCTCCCCGTATACCCAAATATTTGTCAAAAAATAGTAAAAAATTGATAAAAAAACTTAAAAAGTTGTTCGGAAATTTAATTAAATTATTATAAAACGAAAAAAATATATATAAAAACAAGTTAGAGAAACGCGGTTTTCGGCGAAAAAAAGGCGAAGGAGTTTGGCTGCGAGGTCGTGGATGGCAAAAATGGGAAGAAAAAAAATTGATTTATGAAAAAATATTTAGAAATATGAAAAAATGCGAAAAACTCGGAAAGTTAATAAAATTATTATAAAACCAAATAATAAAAAAAAAATGGAAAACATTGTTTGGAAAGTGAATAAAAGTATTACAAAACAAAATAATAAAAAAAGTTAGAAAAACGTGGTTTTCGATAAAAAAAAAAGCGAAAAAAAAATGGAAAAAAAAGTGTCGAAGCCAGGGGCAAGAGTTGAGAGAGAAAAAGCTTAAAAAAAAATTAATATCTCTCAGAAGTGTCACTTCAGTTGTGTGCTTATAAAGGTGAGGCACATAACTTTTTTTAAATCTTATTTTGCTTCAGTTATTTGAAATGTCACAATATGAAATATTTATAAACGCCAAAAGATATACAAGCAGCCCAAAAACCTCCATACCGTTTATGATGTCCAAAAACTATTTCATACACCATAATATGGTATAAAGTTGGAGACGTTATCCGGAAAACACATAGTGACTTGTACGAATACTTTTTAAGTTACTGTATATTATACTAAATTATGTGAACCTAATGATTTAATTGTTTTGAAATTAATATTTGAAAAAGTGGTTGTTTTTTGGTCAAAATGATAAATTATACACTTTTTCTAATATTTATACTGAAACTACCCATACCCAGGCCATGTGTTTATGTGCGAAAATCCGAATATTGACGTGATCGTTGTTTATTTACTTTAATTATCGAGAATCTTTTACCTACAATGTGTTCATACCAGGGTCTTTTAGAGTTTGGATACGCTTTAAATTTTACAATGAATTTTCGAGTACGTTACCTGTTTCTGTAAATCTAATAACATCAATAAAAGACCAATTTTCCAAAGAGCACATTTTATTTTAATAATAATTAGAAAATTTATATATTGAACATTCCAGCGCACTATCAATTTAACATTTATAAACAATCAAATTGACATTTTGCTAAGACCGTTATGGATAACAGCATACCGATTAATCGTTACAAATGTACCAATTTATGGAGAATATTAACAATTTTTAAACAATCACATTTACATATTGCTAGGAATGCTAATCGATAGTAGAATACCGATTAGTTGTTTTTTTTGCCGAAAACTGCGTTTCTGTAACTTTTTTTTAATATTTTTATTTTTTTCTTATTTCGTTTTATAATACTTGTATTAACTTTCAGAATGTTTCTTTACATTTTTTTCAATTTTTTTCCATTTTGTCAATAAAATTTGTGTATCCTGGGAGGTGGGGTTATAATTCCCACCCCCACTGATGGTTCGAGGCTCCGTGGCAGAGATATCGACAAAGAAACTTTTTTCTTTTCCCCAAAATCTCCTTTAAATTAGAGCCCCGGTCTCCCCATACGATCAAAGGTAGCCTCCCATGAAGCGCACCTGCCATAAAAACTTCGGCCCCGTACCCTTCTCGTGCTTTCGAAATTAATTATTTTAGTTTTTTCTTCTCGCCCCTCTCCTAGCCGGGGGGGGGGGGGGGAGACCGAGTACGGGGTCCAGTTTTCCTTCAGGATCCTCATTTTACCCCGGCTACATGTCCTGAAAATTTCAGCCGTCTTGCTATACTGGAACATGCTAAATTGCATGCTTAATTAGAGGGGCATTTCACTTTGATAAGCGTTTAATTTTTTCTAACTTTACAATTACAATTACAATAATAATTAACACACAAACAAACCAAAGGAAACTGGCGTTCACGCAAAAATTTTGTCGTCGACGACTGTACTGAACAAATCTCGGACTAAACTAAACTGACAAGCACGTGGAGATGACAGTTGGCCGGTTTACCTCCCACTCCAAATTTTTGGGCGAGATTATGTTGTCGCTTCTCTGCGGTTGTTATTCTCGGCCCATATCGTTGCCGTTCCGGTATCGTGTCGTTAAGTCTGAAAACGCTCATTAGAACATCATGTATATTTTTCAATGAAACGACAGATATTTTTCTCCTGATTTAAAAAATATGTTGTTTGTTATATTTGGTTCAACCGTTTTCAATATTAGAAATATCAAAATACCTACTTGCTTAAAACATTTAGAATACGTTGGAAAAAACATAATTTTAATACTGTCGCTTGTATACATAATTAAAATGTGTAGAGATGACATTTGTTGTAGTTCAAAAGTAAAAAAATATAATTTTGTCTCCGTGATGCTATTAAAATGGGATATTTCAGTGCAAGAAATGTAATGCTATTATTGTTTCCAAAGCACAATTGAATCATGAATATGTTGAAAACGGTTGAAGCAAAAATATATATAATCGAAAAAATCAATCGGTCTATTGAAAAATTAACAGGGCGTTCCAATTAAAATATGGAAGTTGATGTTTATTAACTTTCCGGCTTTGTTTGTTTTTCTTTAACAAATTCTCGCGGTTCTAAAACCTTTCTGTTTAAGATTTTTTTTCCTATCTGTTATGGTTTCCACTCTAGATAGGGGTTTAAATCCTGTACATTCAATCATTATAGTATTTATAATAATTAATTTTGATTTTATATTTTAGCAAGTACAGAAATAGATCACAAACTGAGATGGGATATGTTCAGACTGTCAGAATTAGAGTGTTATAATGCTATGCTCACAAGGTTGTACAAGCAAGAATTGCAAAATATTGTAATGCGGTATGAAACTTACAGGTAAGGTTATAACTACAGCTGTATATACATTTACTTCCACAAATAGACATAATGCGTTGTTCGTACAGCAGTCCAAAACTTACAGCAGCTATCCGACGCAAGCGCATTTCGTAAAAGCCTTCGTACAAGTTAAACTGAAAAACATTGATTAACAATCTGATGTTCCTACACGAGGAATCACTAGTTGAAAAACGACTTGCAACGATCAGAATAATCCGCTGAATCGAAACACATTTTTAGTTGGGAACATGCACAATGAAGATTTAAATTGTTATTTGTTTCCCGGCGCCGCCGGCGTGTTGAATGTTGAATAATAAATAAATATAGTTTAGTTAGGATTATAATTTGTGTATGTTTTTTAGTAGTAGTTGGTTGTTTATTTATTGCTGTGATTAATTGAACGAAACTGTGAACGTCCAAAAGAGGTAAGTTTTAAAATAAAAGTGATTTTATTTATGAAGGAAGGTTTGTTTTATTAACGGTTCTGACATTGTATCCAACAAATATTTCCTGTTTGATCAGGTACCTGTTGTTTTAAGAAAACATGCTTAACAAAGGTAAGTTATGTAACCATATGGATAATTATGATTAGAAATATATAGCTATGCTATGTTTTTAGATTGTTTAAAAACGATGAAAGCCTAAATGTGCGCGATGATGTAGCGAGGATATTTTGAAAAATCGGAAATTGTTTTTCACCAAAGTGATTGATTTGGAAGACTCGGTGTCATGAGGCAAGATCATACCGAGATATCGCTGATAGATTTGGAAGAGCCATCAATGCCCTAAGAAAAGTAGTTGAGAGAATGACTTATTTTTTAAGCAACTTTTCACCTGATATAATTACATGGTCCATATCAGTTTATATAAAACACATATTTTGATTACATGGGTCTCCAAGTGTTATCGGTGCAGTTTACGCCTCTCATGTAACAATTAACGGACGAACTGAATTCCCTGATTCCCATTTAAACAGAAAAGGATTTTATTCAGTGACGGTTAGTTTTTTGCGCCATTTTTTTATTAATAGGTATATCGAGACAGTCAAAAGCAGCTGATTTTGCCTAGTATTATCTAATTTTCTCTGGTGTTTGCTAACTATTTATGAAAATTGGAGAAAACCAATCCCGTTTTCTTGTGTTACTTATATGATACTTTATCGACTAATCTAATAAATAACAGTTAATTATGAAAAATGTCATTTTTTATGTTGTCAAAATTAGAAAAGAATATTGTATGAAACACGTTGCAAAATGTAGATTTGTGTAACTAGTGTCCAGAAGTCATTATATTACACAAAGTGAAGCATTTTGCAAATGGTTGCATAACTATTTTAGGCTTAAAATGTAAAAAAAAAAATTTTTTTTAGTTGCAAATTATGTGCGTGATTTCAGACGAAAAATAAAGGATGTAATGATTTGATACACAGACTTTGTACATAAAAGCAGGTTGTTTCAGGCATCATCTTTATCGGCAAGCATCTCAGAATAATGTTTTCTATATACAGTGTGTCCGTAAAGTAACGGATACATTTGATAAAAATTCACCTATGCTTTTTTGCAAAAACGCTCAGACACGTCAATTAGTATTTTTGATTCCGCATCTTGCGACTTAAAATGTAAATATATAGTGTCCCAAAAAAGCATGGCAGCAAGAAAAATGTTTTTTAATGGAATACCCTATATATTATTACATCTTTGGATTGTGCGAAGAATTCTAGATATATTTCATGTATAATATCTTAAGCCTATCTCCAACTGTTTTTGAAATATTGACAGTTGAAAATCGACGATTTACCAAATTTGACAGCCTATAAAATCTAAACGGCTAAAGATAGAGCAAAATGGTTTGTTTTTTCCCATCGTGGTTTTTTATAAGCTACCGTTTGACACTAACTTTATATTTAACCAGAGATTCAGACTTTCCGGCTAAATTTAACCTCTGGTTAAATCTCAAATTAGTGTCTATGAAAAAATAAGATGCAAAGTTCAAGCCATTTTGCTCTATCTTTAGCCGTTTATTTTTATAGGCTGTCAAACTTGGTAAATTGTCGATTTTCAACTGTCAATATTTCAAAAACAGTTGGAGATAGGCATAGGATATTATACATGAAATATGTCTAGAATCCTTCGCACAATCCAAATATGCAATAATATACAGGGTGTTCCATTAAGAAACAAATTTTTGCCGCCATGCTTTTCTGAGACACTCTATATATTTACATTTTATGTCGCAAGATGCAGAATCAAAAATACTAATTGACGTGTGTGAGCGTTTTTTGCAAAAAAGCATAGGTGAATTTTTATCGAATTTATCCGTTACTTTACGTACACACTGTATATTAACGCCATACAAAGACCTGGTATTCTGTTGATAAAAGGCTTTGCAGCATAAAAAAATTAAATAGCCAGGTAGGTTAGCTTTTGCTGCTTGGTCGCGGGTCTTCGTCACGCGCGTTTTACCCAAAGTTGGTGGTGTCCTGGCTTCAGGGGCTCTTTCAACGGACAAATTTCACAATTAATTTTCAGATTGAAAAGGATTTTGTTCGTTGGCTTGCTGCAATATGTTGTAAAAATCTGTTGAATTTTAGATCACAAGAGATAATTTTTGACCAATAGGTAGGGTGTACACCACTAAATAATGTTTATTCTTAATATTTCTTCATAACGTGATTTAAAACATGCCTAAGCTTTAGGTATTTAGGTATTTTGTCTTGTCCATATTATATTTTTAAGTGTGTACAAATAAATTATATTAAGACTTGTACATAATGGTCTAAACAATATACAAATTATTTTAATTAACTCAGTAGAATTAATCACATGATTGGTGCTTTTCTGAGTAAAATCTGATATCTAATGTTTTGACATAGTATAATAATTGTTCTTTCTCCTTATAATAAATTGATATATCTTGTTGAACCAAACATTTGATACACTTATATTATGTATATAGAATTCAATCACTGTTATGGTTCTAATTACAAATACACTTCTGAAACTTGTTGCATATTTCCTAAAATTCTGTAATTTATTTATTATTTATTTATTTACTCCCAACCAATTTTACAACAGGGAATATTGTCAATGAATTGAATATAACAAAGCAAAAAATAAATAAATACTGAACGATAGAATAAATGATAATAGTTATAACAGCCAAAATTATAATCTTTTATTTTTTTAAATGATCAGGGTAAATTAAAATTATATTACACAATAATGATATTATTTCAAAAGTTACTTTGTATGTCAGTTGTGTTTAATGATTATGTAAAATGCTTCTTTTTCTGAATTTATATTAAGTCGGTAGTTTGTTAATTATTATTGAATTAATAAATATTCAAATATTTGATTTGTATATAGTGTGGCCGCTTTTCACAGATTCACTCTTATATTTTTGTTATTTCTCAAAATTTCCCCTATATCAATTTCCCTGAAAATATCTCAGTTTTTGTGATAGTGCAGTCCTAATAACTTTAAAACGAAACTCTTTTAAGCTTTTCGCATAAAAATTTACGGTAAAATGACATTTTAACAACAACAAAAAATGAAGAAATACATTTTTTTGGGTTTTCTCATATTCAACATTACGGCCTCGGGCCAACGTAAATGGCGGGTAGTCATTGATTATCGTGGTTTAAATAACGTTATAATAGATCAAGTCCAACCGATACCAAATATTGACGAGATACTAGACCAATTAGGTCATGCGCGTTATTTTACAACATTAGATTTGGCGTCGGGTTTCCACCAGATCCAGATGGATCCCGAAGACTCACCCAAAACAGCTTTTTCCACTCCTCACGCACATTACGAATTCCTGCGTATGCCATTTGGACTCAAATGCGCCCCGCAGTTTTTCAAAAACTAATTGGGATATGCGAAGGATACTATCTAAGTAAATCTAATTATATAAAAATCCTAATCCAGGTATAACTGGATTATCAACTGAATATGTAGATTTAGATAAAAAAAAACTTTAGGTTTTTAAAAATCTGATTTAATAATACTTGCATCAAGGCCTTCTACGGGTAAAACAACATTACCTATAAATGTATGTAAATATTCTTTATTAAATTGTAATAAACCTGTCTTAATATTTAGCTTAGAAATGCCCGGAGAACAAATAATGATAAAAATTTTGTGTTCTTTATAAAGTTAAAATATAAGAAGAGGAAAATTAAACAAAACAGATTGGGCTAAATTATCTAATACAATAAATACTTTATTAAAAAACCATATAATAATATTTTCAATTTCATCTTTACTATTGGGTTTATTTTTCTCCGCATCTACTAAAACAAATTTAATTTCTCTGTTAAATAGGAAACGAATCATTTCGTTTAAAATATCGCTCTTAAGGGTTGAGTTATAGTCAATTGGATTTCTAAGGTAAATAGTTACGTTAGATAAATCGATAACCTTGGTTTTAAAATTCTGTAATGCATAAAATATGTATTTTGAAGAAGGGTTATCCAATAATTTAAATTAATTATTAAGACAAATTTCGTTGACAGCATTTTCTAATTTTATTGTATCATAAAAGTTTATTTTTTGGAAGTTGATTTTATTCAAATCATACATTTGATTTAAAGTTTCAAAATAGGGATTATATTCATCGAAGCCTTTGGAGTATAATAGGACTTTGGGGGATTTGTTAAATATATTTTCATTAACTATAGGATATCCAATTAATTCCTGATTTTCAGAATGAAATTTTATAGTCATCATAAGATTTTTGTTGAGAATTTATATGATATCCAGGGTTCCTTGAAAGTGCGTCTGCTACCGAATTTAATTTACCAGGTTTACAGCATATTTCATAATCGTACTCCTCTAGTCGAAGTCTCCAGCGGACTAATCTGGAAGAAGGATCCTTGCGGTTAAAAAGCGATACTAATGGTCTGCAATCCTTTACGATTTTAAATTTCCTTCCATACAAATATGGCCGGAAATGCTTTACTGACCAGACTATAGAAAGAAGTTCTTGTTCGACAGACGAATAGGATATTTCTGCTTTATTTAAAGTGCGAATTGCATACGCAACGGGAAGATCCTGATTAATTTTACCCTGCGATAAAACTGATCCAATAGCAAAATTGAGGGCATCTGTTGTGAATATAAAATCTCGATCGAAGTCTGGAAATTGTAATAATGGAGAGGTCGTTAAAATGCATCTGAATCTGTCAAATGAAGCTTGTTCTGAACCCCAATTAAAAATTGAATCTTTCTTTTTAATAAAACTGTCAGTGGTTTTGCGATTGCTGCAAAGTTGAGTATGAATCGCCTATAATAACCGATAAAGCCTAAAAACTATTGGATGCTTTTTTGAAAAGTTGGAATTGGATAATTTGACACTTTAATTTTTCTTCGTCTGGTTGTACACCATTTTGAGAAAGGTTGTGACCTAGGTAGATTATTTCTTTTTTCATGAATTCGCATTTGTCTGATTGGATCCAATAATAATCAAATCATCTAGATAGACAAGGCCTTGATTCCATTGTAATCCGGTTAAGACAGTATTAATTAGTTTTTGAAAAACTGCCGGGGCGCATTTGAGTCCAAATGGTATACGCAGGAATTCGTAATGTGCGTGATGAGTGGAAAAAACTGTTTTGGGTGAGTCTTCGGGATCCATCTTGATCTGGTGGAAACCCGACGCCAAATCTAATGTTGTAAAATAACGCACATGACCTAATTGGTCTAGTATCTCGTCAATATTTGGTATCGGTTGGACTTGATCTATTATAACGTTATTTAAACCACGATAATCAATGACTACCCGCCATTTACGTTGGCCCGAGGCGTGCTTCTTTCTTTAGTACTACACACAATGGAGCATTATTCGGTGAAATAGATGGTTTAACAATTTTCTGTTTTAAAATTTTTTCCACTTGTTTCGATATTTCGTTTTCGTGAATTTTAGGAACACGATAAAGGTTTGAAGATATCGGGGTATCGGTTGTGGTACGTATTTTACATTGAATGGCATCGGTGTAAGTTAATTTATCACCGGGCAAATAGAAAATGTGATTAAAATTATGACAGAGGCTTGAAATTTAGGATCTTTCTTCGTCAGCGCTATCCTTAAGTTAGCCTCTAGACTGAAAATTCTATCTGGTATATTCGGTTCAAGCCTGAAGGCGGTTTCCTTGAATTTAACCAACTCGATACTAATGGAATCTACTTTAACAGCGTTTTCCAAAGTGTTAACTATGGTAGTTATAGCGGTATTATTTTCATCGACCTTTAAAACTACTTTTGCTAAATAAACTTCTAGAGTAAAAATGTCATAACAATAGCGGATTTTAAGGCGAACAGTTATTATTGATTTGAGATGTGTCAGAATGATTTTTGGTTAGTCCAACAGTGTGACACTCACTGCGGGTTTGACTGAGCATTTCCCTTTTTTTATTATTAAATTCGCGTTTGCGACACTAGAATATTTGATGACCTTGCTTTTTGCAATATTTGCTAAATTTATTATCCGCCTGCATAGTGCATAGAATTAAAATGAACAGAATTTTTAGGTTTTGAAACACATTCTTTAAATGAATGACCTCTTTTCTTACAATTGTTACAATATTTTTCATTGGTGTTATTTAAATGAGATGATTTTCGAGCACGTAAATGTTTTTCTTCTAAACTCGCAATAGCTGTCTTTGTTGTTATTTAATGAGTTTAATATTTTAACCATAGCTTGATTGACATTAGACAGTTCATTTGTGTATATAATGTATAACAAGGGACCGAGTATTGATCCCTGGGGTACTCTCCTCTCTACATCCATGGTGGCAGACCTCAGCAAGTCACCCGACTCATCCATCTCAGAGACACACTGCTGTCGCTCTGACAGATATGACTTTAGTAGTTCTAATGCTACCCCTCTAATACCATAATCCTCCAATTTCTCGATTTTTGAAGTGAAACTTCTTAACGCACGCCTGGAGTAAAATTTTAAGGTCGCGAACACGGCGGGCGACAGTGAGCGACACGGCCTGGCGGAAGAAAAATATGAGCATATTGTTATTGGGATATCTTTGTTAGTTTACAAGATAAACATATGGGATTTGCTCTATTACCTTGTCAAGACATAAGCGACACTTTTATGAAGAAGAGTTTTTTTTTCATTTAGGTCTTCCCTTTCTGTTAATTGAGTGTTATATTTAAAAAAACTACTTTTCCGTTCAGATATGTATAAGGCTAGGGCGTATAATTATTGGGATATCCTTGTTAGATTGCAAGATAAAAATATGGGGTTTGCTCTATTACCTTGTCAAGACATAAGCGAAACTTTAAATTGAGTGGTATATTTAAAAAAAAACCCAAACTAACCAAATCCAAGACTAGAAGAAGTTTCACTTCTGATATGCACACATAGTGCACACGCTTTTTTTATTTTTCTTTGTTATCTTATTTACAAGCTTCCACGTGGCTTTGTTTTTATTTTCTGGTCCTTTTATATAAAATTCTTTCGACATTTTCTTTGCTTCTTTTATCACTTTTTTTTAAATATTACAATATCTGCTAAAAAAATTCTGCATCTACAGGTCCCGTTTGTTTCTGTTAATAAAGGTACCTTTTTGTTTTACATGATACCTTGATTGCTGGCGTTATCCAATAATTTAAATTTTTTTTCTGTGACGGGAAAAACGTTTGACATTTTAACTCTGTTTCCAGGTAACAAAATATCCCTTTTTATGAAATTACTTTTTTCCCGTATATGCCTACATATATACATATAAATCAAATCACAGAATTAAATTGACAGATATTTAATTACTTTAAAGGTTTCCTTAGCAACGCAGGTCTATTGTCACTATAAGTACATCAGCCTACCGGTTTAAAAATTCAAATTTCACATCGACAATTTTCTGACTTTATTATATTGTAGTAATATGTTTTTTCAATATTAAATCGTCATTTTTCCCGTCACAGAAAAAAATAGTGTATTATACACGGAAAAATATTAGATTTTAGCTGTCGGTTTTTTGTCTCCCTTCGCTTCGCGGCGGGAGGCGCCTCGAGCCTCGGGCTAAAATCTAATATTTTTTTCCCTTGTATAATAAATATCTATTTTTCTGTGACGGGAAAAACGTTTGACATTTTATCTCTGTTGCCAGGTAACAAAATTTCCCTTTTTATGAAATTACTTTTTTCCCCGGGAAAAAGTGGCTACTTTTTTCCCGGATATGCCTACATATATACACGTAAATTAAATCACCGAATTAAATTGACAGATATTTGATTACTTTAAAGGTTTCCTTAACAACGCAGGTCTTTTGTCACTATAAGTACAACAGCCTACCAGTTTAAAAATTCAAATTTCACATCGATAATTTTCTGACCTTAATATATTGTAGTAATATGTTTTTTCTCCGATTGACAGCAAATATTAATTTTGCAGACCCATATCAATCAGCAAAGTATTACTTTTCCTGTCCAGGCAGCAAAGTAAGTACTTTGCTGCCTAGGCAGCAAAGTGATTAGTCTCCATGGGAATAAAACGTCTGACATAAGTTGTCAAACTATAATTATTATGGACATATACATTTCCATAGCAACCAACCGTTCCAACAATTGCGATTTCTATCAAATTTTGTCTTAATTTATCACTACAGGAAAAATAAAAAGATTGTGGGAATTGTAATAATTTGCAAATATACAATATACATATATTATAATAAACAATCGGAGAAAAAATTATATGTTCAACTCGGCAGCAAAGTAGATTGACTGCCTTAGCTGAATTCCTAGCCTCGCTACGCTCGGCTATGAACTATCAGCCGCGGCAGTCAATCTACTACTTTGCTGCCTAGTAAAACAAATAACTATTTTCAATATTAAGTCGTCGTTTTTCCCGTCACAGAAAAAAATAGTGTATTATTCACAGGAAAAATATTACATTTTAACTCTCGGTTTTTTTGTCTCCCTCCGCTTCGCGTCGGGAGGCAACACAACTTCGAGCTAAAATCTAATACTTTTCCCTTGTATAATAAATATCTATTGTTTATGCTTACTTTTTTTACAATAAACACCTGCTTCATCTTAAGTGTAAATTCATTTAGAAAATTCTGGTATGCAGTATTCACATCATGTGTACTAGACCGAGTCCCAGCTGGTCTGTTCCAGGTCATGCTTAAAGGATAAAATTTTCGTTTTAGAGTTTTTTTTTATGTATACTGACTAATATATTGTTTACAGTCATAATCAAAACAAATCAGTTGGGCTCGATGATCTGACAGAGAAGTATCTATTACACTTGCTTAAGAGCTGAGTTGCAAGATTACAAATATATTATATATTAAAGAGGAAGAATCTCTAGTAACCTTTGTTGCTTCAAAGACTGTTTGTTTATAGTTATAGGCTTTTATTATATCTAAAAAGACTTTTATTTGGTCGTTATCTGTGAAAAGGTTAAGATTAAAATCTCCTGTAATCATTATATCATATTTTACAAATGTTCTAACTAAATCTAAAATGCTTTCAAATGTTTGCATGAACAAGTCAAATACACTGACTCATCTTCTATAAATGCATAAAACAGGTACTTTTAACTTATTGTCAACAACACAGGCACATGCACAAACCCCTTCGACACTCATTTGGTTAATTTCCTGTACTTCGTGGAAGTTCAACTCATCTTTTGTGTAGATACAGGTCCCCCAAGTTCCATTTCCTTTCTTGAAAAATTTGATATTAGTTCATAGCCATCAATCTTTGTGCAAAAAATGTCTTCTTCTGCGAGCCAGTGTTCACTGAAACAAAGTATGTCAGGCATACATGTCATATTAGTCTTAAATTCTTCTACCTCCAGGGTCTTGTTCCTAAGGCTTCGAATATTTTGATGAAAGACAGTAAAACACTTTATAGGATTTTTGAGATTGGGAAAATTTTTAGGATTTTTTTCTCTAATTTTTTTTATCATAATATGGGGTTCATCAATTTTGCTTATAAAAAATTACATCCTCTCTGCTGAGCTAATTAATTTCCCGTGTTTTACAAGAACTGTGGCCAAAATGAGCTTTCGTACAATCCTTTTTGTCCATAGGGGCTACTACCAAGACATTTTTAGTCGACACTCTTCTGTACGTATTTCTTTTACAGTCAGATTTATGCTTTCAAAACCACTCTTTTTACGAATATAATTCGTTATCACTTCCCCTGATGCTGTACGTTTTATTCTGGTATTCTGTCGCCACCTTCAAAATTTTGTTCCTTTTCCTCTGTGCCTAGGTTTTTTCGTCTTCTGTTTCCCCTTTCGGAATTTAGGTCAATAAGAGAGAAGCAACAGAATTATATCGAGACTATTGCTTGCACTCATACACAGCATTTTGCACAATATAAATTACTTTATGCTGGAAGCTTCGTGGGAATCAGCAATACAGTATGTGTGCGTGGTGAAACTCTAACGGATATGTGACATTGCGTTGCAAAAATTGATTTCATATGGTATAGGGGCTGTCGTTCGTTCCGGGGACGCAGCCAACCAAAACTAACCCAACACATGAAAATATTGTACATTTAAGGTAGACTGGGGCAAGTGTGAACCCATCCATTTTTCTTGTCATATTTTTAATTTTGTCTCTAATATAGCAATTTTTTAAAAACTTCTCGTTTCGTGGTAAGTTAGCTTATTATGTATCCTTAACGTACCTGGGGTTGAAATTGACTTCCTAAATTGTAAGTAACGAAAATTCAAAAAAGAAAAAAATTCGGGCTGAAATTTCACACTTGCCCGATTATCGGGAAAGTGTAAAAGTGGCGACTATTTGATACTGAAAGTAACGTTTCTCTTATAGAGGCAAGTGTACAAGATGTAGAAATATACGCTTGAATTTACATAAAATAATTGACAATTAATTCTACAACCATAAACTTTTATTGAGTCACTGAAATACCATTTGGAAACTTTAGCGTTAACATTTTATAAAAAATCTACTAAATAACATTAGTTGTACTCCATAAGTGGAAAATAGTACAAACTAACTTAAAGTTAATATTCTCGATGCCAAAACATAAATTTATGATTTACACTTGCCCCTCACTTGATTTTTTCTGGGGTAAGTGTGTAAACGCATGCCGCAAAAAAAAATATCGCTTTGAATTAGCAAATCCTCAATACAATGTGATGTGATATACGTAAATAACAAGATATCACTAAAAAAAATTATAGTCTATCAAAAAAACCTACCCTTGTATGCCGACAATTGTTTACACAGTGAACTTGACGACTGACCGGTTATGACTCATCACTGTATAGTGTTGCCGATTCGGGACATGCTTCAAGCGTTTAACCCGAAATCATTTATGCTGTCCGCATGGAAGTATAATAGATTGCTTACCGCTTATATATTATGAGATAGTCGCATTTTTTTTGAAAATACAGCCACAATTTTCACTTATCCCACTTACACACTTGCCCCAGTCTACCCTACATTCTAGGCGAGGAACTAATGCGGGTGCTGTTACTGTATACGCATCTCGCAAGCTTATACGTAAACTGCAGACGCGATAAGACTTAGCCGTAGAGCGACTGTAATATAAATATATTTGCTTTTCATGCGTTAGGTTAGTTTTTGTTGGTTGCGCCCCCGGAGCGAGCGGAGGGCCAGGCATGAAGTGTACAAATATTTGAGGATGAAACGTAACGGGGGTATTATATTTAACATTTATATTACAGTCGCCCTATAGCCAAGTCCTATCGCGTCTGCAGTTTACGTATA
>MU191484.1:0-10959 GCA_016904865.1 Pissodes strobi
GTGTTTCTGCTTCTTGGCTTCGTCAGGCAATATGTATACATATGCATACATGCACCCAAACACCATAATTGGCATATTTGGTCTATTGATCCTTGGATTCAATCGCGCACTTCATAAAACCATCAACAATTACTAGTAGGAATTTATTCTCAGGTCAACTGGTTTTGAAAGGTACAATATGATCTATGCATATTGTGTGAAAGGGCACAGGAGCCTCTTCAATTGGATTTAGCTTACCTTCTTTGGCCTTTGATTTGTTTTTGTAGTACGCACAACATAGGCAAGCGTTTACATATTTAGCTAAGAATCTTTTAATTTTTGAAAACTAGTAATTACCTTAAATTATTTTAAAAGTTCAAACAAATTTTTTTATTTCAAACGTGCACTTCTTGGAACTGTATTGTGCTTATGAATTGCAGTCTGTAACGACGTCCAATCTTGTACCTATAAAAGTTCTATCTCAGAAGAGTAATACTTACATCACAGTTTAAGACAGTTCGCTCACTCCTTTGATATTCTCCTAAAAGCCGTTTTTTTTTGCGAACGGCCGTAAATCACACTGAACACCTGCAGTAACATCTAGATGCGAGGTATACGAGGCCGCCCGTTATTTTATCGCTTTGAATACATCTACGGGGAACGATCAATAACTGAATTAGTTGCTTTACGTATTCATATTAATATTTGGAGTAGTAGAGGCGCAACTTTAATAAAATGTTAACTTATGGACTACATTTGATAGGTATTAACAACAAATCCAAAATGTGAAATAGAAATATATTAACTATGTTGGGGTTTGGAACCTTCGGCAACATGCACTAAAACGGATGATGCTAACATGGTTAGCGAAACGCGCGTCGAGTGCAATAATTCTGTTTCGGTATTGTGGATAAAACTCGAAATATATTACAAATTAAGTATACATAAAAAATGTCTTAAAAAAAATAAGAAAAAAAAATACTGTAAGTGAACTAAGTTTAAAAAAATAAAAGGTAATAGAAAAATAATCTGCTTAACGGCTAGGACACAGAATAAGGACAGATGCAAAAGCTTCCGCTAACGCGTGGGACAAGAATTCTCAAATCCTTAAGCAGGCGACTTATTTAGTCGGCCGTTCTATGACACCGTTTGCGAATTTCACGCCGCGACGCGCAGTTTTACGTGCCGAGCTGTCAGTAGCTGAGTTGTCAGTAGCTTGGACAATAAATATCATTTTCGTTAGTATATTTTGTTCTTAGTTTGGTTTGTTTATATAGTTAATTAGTGACTTTCAGTTTGCAAAATTTTCATATTTCTTTGAAACCTAAAAATGCCTGGGCATACATGTGCTCATAAATAATGTCCTTCAAAGAGCGGAAGCGACCTATCAATATTTCATTTTCCCAAAGATCGATCAAGGTATGTATTTTTATATTGGATAAATTTTATTAGCAGAGAAACAAACTTTCTACTTTCAAATATACAAGGACGAAAAGAACTACGCCTTACAATGTGTTTAAAGCTTTTATTTAGACGTTCTTTTTTTTTTTTATGGCAGTGGCACACACACTAAAGGTAGATCCTATGGCGCTCGACGAGCGGTGTGTGTGCGAAGATGTTGATTGACACGGTTCTTGAATATTTGTAGGTTGTAATTAGTGGGAAACAGATGTCCTGGAAGTGAGTTCCACAGTGACGCAGTGCGCCAGACAAAGGAGTTCTGGTAAAGCGATGTTCTAGGTGTTTCTAGTTGTACGACGAACTGGTGCGCTCCTGCCGTCTGTCGGGACTGCCTGACAGGAGTTGCCAGGCGGGATTATGTGGGCCAAATCCTGGGAACATCTGCCGTGAAAGTATCTGTAAAACAGAGACATCTCGGCCACATGTCTGCGATGTTCCAGACTATCCAGATTCCGGGTCAACTCCGGATCGCCGACGAGACGCACAGCCCTCTTCTGAATGGAATCCAGCAGCTTTAGGGTATGCTTTGGTGCGGCACCCCAGATATGTGAGCAATATTCTAAGCACGGTCTTATTTGCGCTTTGTACAGCAAGAGCAACTGCTGCGGTGTATAGAGTTTTTTGTTGCGAAATAGCGCACCAAGCTTCTGGGAGGCTGATTTTGCGATGTTAGCAACATGGTCATGCCATGACATATTGCTGTTGACCGAGACACCCAGCAGCCCGATTGACGAGGATGAAGGAATGGTCGATCCTGCCATAATGATGTCAGGGCCCGCTGTATTGACCCTCTTAGTAAACGTTGCTGCTTGGGTCTTTGCTGCATTGAACTGGACCAAATTTCGGTCGCCCCAAGTTTGAACTTTCTCCAGGTCTTGATTAATTGCTGTAATCTGCTCCTGTCTGCGGTGATGAGTCTCAGTCGCTGGTAAGGGTTTTTCTGATCTAAAGTGGGAGACAAGGGTACTGTCATCTGCAAAACTGTAAACAGGATTATTCGTTTCGATCAGCAGGTCATTAATATAGATGAGGTACAGAGTTGGTGAAAGTATTGCGCCCTGAGGCACGCCCGCGTTGATGGTGAATGTGTCCGAGATGTGTCCATCGACTGCAACATGTAGGGATCGGTTCTTAAGGAAACTGGCCAGCCAGCTGCAGAGAGAGGCGGGCAGTCCCAAGGACGGCAGTTTGTTGAGCAGTCCGTCATGCCAAACTCTGTCGAATGCCTTTGAAATATCCAACGCAATTGCTCGAGACTCTCCGTAGTTTTCAATTGCCCTACTCCATATATGAGTGACATAGGCCAATATATCTCCTGTCGATCTCTCTTTGCGAAAGCCGTATTGATTATCGCTGATTATTCTGTTGCTCTCGAGGTACTTGAGTAGTTGCTGGTTGACTAATATTGAATAATTTATCAAATAATGAAGTAAATAATGTGCCTTTTCCTTAGATGTGAAGCTTGAATTAAAGCTGCTAAAAGAGAAGACCATGATGATAAAATTCAATCTGACCCAACCAACATATTCCAAAAACAAATTAAAGACGAAGTTAAAAATAGTAGCTTATTTATAGATTCTGATAAATTTAGCTTGTTCAATATGAATCCAATAGTACCAAAACTATATTCTTTAGTTAAACTACATAAACTAGAAATGCCAATTAGACCAGTATTGTCTTTTATGTCAGCCCCGTCATACAAAGTATCTAAAAAATTAATCAACATAATCACATATCAGTGTAAATTCTCTGCAAAATATGGCATTAAAAAATCGTACCAGTTAATAGATAATATAAAATCTTTAGACTTACCAGAAAATTCAAAATTAATTTCATTTGATGTCCAAAACCTATTTCCGAATATACCGCCAATAGGTACCATAAACATTATAGACCTAATCTTAATCCGCAAAAAAAACTAACCCAGTCAAAAAACAGGATATATTAGACATACTTGTAACTTGTCTAGACTAAAATTACTTTGAATTTAACAATAAAATATACACTTTAAAAGAAGGTTTAATCACGGCACATTGCCGTGGTTTAATTATGGGTAACTCCTTGAGTCCTTTGTTAGCTGAAATTTTTATGGATAATTTGGAAACACGTATACCTCAACACCCTCTCGGAAAAAAGTTTTTATTTTGGTACAGGTATGTTGATGACGTTATCGCTTCTTTTCTAGACAATTACACAGTTTTCTTAATTATATAAATATTGATATTTTACATATTCATAATAAAAGTAAAAAACTTAATTTATTAGAAACCATAGAAATTAATAAATTTAAAAAGACCGATTTACTATTGAATGATCAAACTGACCTAAACAATTCTCCTCTCCTAAATCCTTAGATATATAGTCGCCTATTAACGGTTATAAGCAGGTAGTTTTCTAGCATTGTAATATTTAGTTTAGGTTACTCAAACCTATTGAAATATAGCTGAGAAGTTCCACGGGACTGTTCATTGCTTTGTCTAAAGCAGACTAACATGTTATATTTTTCAAAATATTGATTATTATTATTTTCAGCCATCGTATCGCAAAAATACAACATTGCACAGAAAATATAAATTTTGCTACTGACAAATCTTGCCAATAGGAAATGATCATTCCATTGTTCTAATAATATCGCTATCTCCAAAAAGTAACGTTTCAACGCGCACTCTAATAATTATTATTGTTCTAAATTCTATATTTGCTCACCGCGGACAACGCTCCGTAAATATGTAACCTTAAAATCTTAGGACACCGTGTATCAAACTACTGAGAAGTGAACTGCCGACTAGAAGCGGCAGTTTGGTGGTGAGGGAGGCGCGTCGGCAAGAGGGAAACTTATTGCTCGAATAGCCAAGTGCTTGGACTATTTAGAATATCTATAGACTCTGCTTACATTGTTCTTTCGATGTTTGTTGGTTGAACTATGAAACTGGATTTTCCAAATTTCCGGTTGGTTGTGTATGCTTGCATGTGTGTAAACAATTGCTTTATGTTCTGGATTGAATATTTTGATGACTGATTCTGACATTATTAAATGCTTCATTTCTTTCATTATTTTTGTTTCTTCGATTGCCCATCTGTTGTCTTATCTTAGAAGTTTTGTTCATTTTGTTGTTCTCCTTGCAAAATTTGGAATGAACTCTCCGAAGAATCCAGTAAGTCCTAAAAACTGACGTAGTTGATGTTGATTTTCTGTTGAAGTAAATTTTTTGGCTGCTTCAATTGTATGCTCTCCAGGAGAAATCTGGTTAATGAATTGTATCTCAAGTAAGTAATATTTGACATTGAATATTTGACATTGGATATTTTGACTGTTAAACCTGTGACTGTTCGCAGTAACTCTAAAAACTCTTACATATTTTAAGCTGGCCATACACCATGCAGTTTACCGGAAGGCGGACCTTTCGATTTGCAAACCGGAAGGCAAACTGTATCGTCAGTGGTCGTAGTGGCCGGAAGGCCGGGCCTGAACTCTCGGCCTCCCAAAAAACAGTCAGGGCTTGATTATTTACCTTCCGGCTAGGTTTTTTGCTTGCAAGTCGAAACGTGTATTGTGACGATATGGGTACAGGCCGAGAGTTATCAGGTTCCAGTCGTAATTCGTTTATTAGGTGCATATGCGAATTCACTTGTCGATTTATTAACCTCTGTTTTACCCATTTCGAACGTTTTCGCTTTACTTTTTGCTGTTTTTTAGGTAATAAAGCAACTTCTATTAACATAAAATCATTTTCCTAGATCTTGTCTATAACTTTTCGCTTCGCACCACACTAAAAACTGAACAAAACCCTCCGAATAAAACGTAACGTGTATGCCTTAGCCGAGAATACAGGCTTGCTTCGGGTTTGCGAATCGAGAGTCCTGCCTTCCGGTAAACTGCATCGTGTATCGCGGCCTTTATATATATACGTCTGACGTATATGCAGCGGAGTCATATGATGATGACACTAGTTCTATCAGTTTGACTCCTTGAATTCAGAGGAATCTCCCCATAGAAAATTGGCATCTATATTGCAGCATTCAAAAGAACTTTATAAAAACAAGGCTACGAGAAATGAAGTTATATTGTTTTGCATGGAAATGAAGCTTGCTTTGTTGGTAAAACGATTAATGTTAAAGACTGGTGAGAGATGATAATATGCTAAAATTTCTAATTGTGAGGAAAACTAGAGCCTTCACTTGAGCGTTCATTTGATATTTTGTAAATATGTGCAAACTCCTTTACATATATGTAAATGAAAACTCAAAACAAGAAAAGATTGCGTCTCATAATATCAATAGGTTATTATTGTTTCATATCTTATTACTATTTTTTGGATGTGGCTACCAGACTACACTATGTAACTCTAGAAAAATTGATTAAGGGTCTAGAAATATTAGAGATTGGTTTGGTTGTAATGTGAGGATATTTATAGGTTTAATTTAAAGGTGTTTGCTGGAAAACTTTTTTAATATCAAAAGTTGTGTTTGAAATAATATATAGAACCCTGTGCTAATGGACCAATATTATCTTACTAGGCCCCAGAAGCAGATTTCCTTGTTTCAAAGGAGCTTTACTTTTAATTGTGCCCAGTGTGTACAGTGCCCTTACAGTTTAGACAGTAGATAATGAAATGTAAATAGGCTTAACCCTGATATTAAGAACATTTTTTAGGCGTTTAGATGATACGTCTTTGGATGTGTCAACAAAGGGAACTTTGTTGACACGTCCGAGGATGTACGTGTTTACATGGCAGAATGT
Source organism: Pissodes strobi (assembly GCA_016904865.1). NCBI lineage: Eukaryota > Metazoa > Arthropoda > Insecta > Coleoptera > Curculionidae > Pissodes > Pissodes strobi. The sequence continues at coordinate 6,182 of MU191484.1, forward strand.
CCAAGGATAAAACTAACTATTTTTAGGCGCATTTAATGTGCAGACTCTTGGGCAACCATCGAGTAATGTGCTGGAGCACCACCTTGCAGGAAAAATAGTCTTTTTAGATTTCATCCTGATCAACTTCAGGATAAACAAAATCTCTAACATGTCGGTATAATTATCTCCACGAACATAATTTTCGGAGAAAGAAAATTGCACATGAACTGTGTGAGCAGATATGTCACACCAGACTATTACTTTTGATAAATCTCTTTAAAATTCAATAAAAACACGTGGATTTTTATCTGCAAAAATGCAGCAGTTGTGTTTATTTACTCGCCCGTTTAAAGGAAAATGGCTTAATCTGACATTATAAGGTTAGTATTTGGTTGCCATCTGAAGAGGTCCAACATTGTCTCGCACAAAAGATTTCTCCTTTCAGGAATTTTTTGAAATGTCTGTACCTTATGGGCTATGAATTTTAATATTTGTAGTGCAACGCCCGTACCTCAAGCCTCAAGGCACATTCGTTGTACCTAAAAGCAAATACTTTTTGGACGTGATCGTAACAATGGTGCATGGTTCATCGCCACTGTCGGTTAAGACCCTGTTAAATTGACGTTGTTTGATAGTAGGTTCTAAAGTAGATGTTTATAAACCGATTATCTTGAATGATTACAAACATTTTCTAAAGTGACTAGTCAATACTGACAATAAAACCGAAATGGTAATTTTTTATACATCTATTTTGCTGTATTTGTACAGTTTAAAGAAATTATCAATGTACATAACATAACCGTTAACATATACTAAAAATGAATATAAAATTAATTGAATTTATATATTAAAAGACAAATTTACATAAGAAATAAAAAGTTATTTATCAGAATTAAGTTGCGACATTTCAATAAGGCTCTCGCACCAAGAAGTAAACCGTTTAATAAAAAAATAATACTTCCAAAGTATGTGCCCTCACACTGTGCTCTACGCTCGATACATTCACATTTCTCATATGAAAAACATATGAATACCACCAAGTATTATACATCCACATTCTAAAGACAATTTGTCGAGAGCGTAGCGCGAAAGATCTGACCAGGACGTATATAATATATGTAAATGTTAAGATACCCCCACAGAGATTACGTCACAAGGTTCTTTGGGGAGTTGTCCCAAAGGAGTCTTTTCATGCCCCGTAGGATCTTTTCGTGTCCCGAAGGATCATTGTACTCTTTGTTGTGTTTTGTAATCGTTAAGGATCTTACAACCATTAGCCCAACTTGTTATTCAGTTGTTATTCGGAGATAAGAGGGTTAAGGTTTACTTGAACATATTTGGTCACAATCATCTAATCAAAACCGCGCAACTTATGAAAATCTGATCACCTTAAAGCACTAGGTTTGACCCTCCCTTAAAATGATGTCTAGCTATTAGATCGTAAATAATTTAAGTGAAACCAAAGAATTTTCCTATTTGTAAGGAAGCCGTAGCTACTCCCCTGTGGCTGGGAATGCTGGGATTTTAGGATTTGTTCTTAATTTCATTTGGCAAATTGGGAAACTATAAGAGCGTTGGAGAAACTTGTCTCTAGTTGAAGCTAGTGGATGTCGGAATATGTGGAAATTTATATGGGAGACTAGTCTCAAGCTTTGGCGAGTCGAACTGGACCAGTCTCTAGCCAAAACGAGTGTTTTTTTAATCCTCTTTCGTTCTTTCTGCGGGCTTTTTGTATGAAAAAGGGCTCATTTGATATGTGAGTGCGACAAGAAACTATTAAAATTCCCATATCATACATTAAAAAAATGTATTAAAAAGAGATATAAATAAGGCATGAAGTCTCGACTGCCAGCACCCGGCTCGACTCTTTTTACCTGCTTCTCGAAATTTTACATGTAAAAGTGAGTTTTAAAGATTTTTTTTATAATACCGTGCTCAGCTTTCTTTTAGCTGAATGGGTTATGTAAAAACTGTGTTTTTGTTTCTTTAGAAAAGGTCTGTCTGAACATAGAAACACAAATTATTTTTTTCGGAAATGCGTCATTTCCGTTTTTCAGACTTTAGATTAGCTGAAATCGGTTACATAAAAATTAGTTTTTGTTTAATGTTCTGAACATTTATTCAGAGCCCAGGAATCAATTTTTTTTTTCCGGAAATGCATCATTTCTTCTTTTTTTTTAATTTTTTTCAATTTATTTTTTTAGAACAGCTAAAATCGGTTACATAAAAACTAGTTTTACCTTAGTAATTGAGACATTTATTCTAATCGCAGAAACTAATAACTTTTCTCCGGAAATGCGTCATTTCCGTTTTTCAAAAAAATTTAATTTAATTTAAATAACTTTAATTTAAAGTAAACTAATTGTGCAATTTGGGTCAGGTTGGATTATCGTAAGAGCGCAAAGAGCGCTTATTTAATTTGGCAATTTGGAGTTTGGGTTAGTTTGAGGTACGGTAAGCGCGCGAAGCGCGCTTGTTTAGCTTTGTAATTTGGGTTAGTTTGGGTTAGCTTGGATCAGTTTGGGTTAGTTTGGATTAGCTTGTGTTAGTTTGGGTTAGCTTAGGTTAGTTTGGGTTAGTTTGTTTCAGTCGGGTCACTGTAAGTCGTTAAATTACGGTGTTTAGCTTTGTAATTTGGGTTAGCCTGGCTTAGTTTGGGTTAGCTTGGGTTAGTTTGGGTTAGTTTGGATTAGCTTGGGTTAGTTTGGGTTAGTTTGGGTTAGTTTGGATTAGCTTGGGTTAGTTTGGGTTGCCTCTTGGATACAGCCGGGAAAGTGTTAGAAATGTTAATCAAAGTTAGACTCCAGGAAGAAATAGAGCGAAAATCTTTAATTAGCGGAAACCAATATGGCTTTAGGACGGGAAGGTCTACTATAAGCGCAATATTGAGGGTACAAGAGATTGCTAACGAAGTTAAGCACAAGGCTTACAAAAATAGGGATAGTTGCCTTATGATCTTGGGACGGCATAATTAAAGCTCTAACAACTGGGAAAGTGGCAGCATATCTTGTTGAAATCTTGAAATCCTATTTATCCCAAAGGCAACTAAACCTGCCAACTGGGGAAAAAATAAATAATACCTGTGGTGTCCCGCAAGGATCGATACTTGGGCCCGTCTTGTGGAACATTTTCTACGATAGGGTGCTCCGCATACGGGTCGAAAAAGGAGTACATTTGATAGGTTATGCAGACGACTTGGCAATCTTGGTCAAGGCGAAGGAAAGCGTCGAACTAGAGGAAAAGGCTCAGCACGCCATGTTTCAGGTGATGTCAACCCTAGAAGGCATGGGGTTAAGAGTGGCGGCGAATAAAACAGAGACAATTCTTATCGCGGGAAGGAGAAAGGTGACAGGTACATGTTTAAACATACAAGGAGTCCTAACGAATATGGTAGACAGTGTAAAGTACTTGGGCGTGACCATTAATAAAATTTAAGCATGACAACTCATGTTAAAATAGTGACCGAAAAGGCACCTAAAATGGCTTATTTGCTGGACAGACTTATACCAGGAATTGGAGGACCAAAGGCTAGTAGGAGAAGGATTTTAGCAAGTGCGGTAACATCCGCAGTACTGTATGTGGCCGCAACATGGCACTGGGCCCTGAAACACAAATGCTAACGTGACTTGGTGGGGAGGGTCAACAGAAGATTGGCGATCGCCATAATTTCATCGTATAAACCGGCACCCACGGCGGCACTGGAGGTTATTGCCGGACTGCCGCCTATAGACCTGCTGGTAGGAGAACGGGTCCGAGTGCATGGGGAGGGTAGGGAGATTAAGTGGAGAGCGAAAGAGGAAGTTTTTCTGAAATGGCAGGAGAGATGGAACGGCTATGAAGGTTGAGCTAGTCACTTTATTAAAGATGTGAAGAAATGGACAAATAGAAAAGGAGAGGAAGTGGATCACTATACCACGCAGGTGATAACAGGCCATGGTATCTTTGGGGGATATTTAAAGAAAATAAAAAAGCAAGAGGAAGACAGGTGTTGGTTCTGCGAGGATCCGGATAACCCTGAGCACACCATTTTCCAGTGCGGAAGATTTGAGCAAGAGAGATTAAGAGCAACCATAATCGTGGGTACGGCTATAACAAAGGAAAATATTGCGGATAAATTACTGGAAACTACAGAAAACTGGGAGGCGCTAACGAAAATGTTCAGGGACATTATGGAAATTAAAGCAGGAGAGGAGAGAAGGAGGAAAAACGGTGTATGAGGCGCAAAGGAGAAAAAATGCCTGAAGTAATACCTGACGGTGGTTCCAGGTGGGATAGAGGAGGTTTTTTAGTCGGTAGGCGGTTTTAGGCATGCAAGCCGAATCCGACACTACCCGACCGCACATCATTAAGGCGGCATACTCTTTTCTCAAAAAGACGCAAAACCTGGCAAAAACGACGGCCGGTTGTCTTTTCGAAGATTTTTCCCCTCTAAAAAAAAAGGGTTAGTTTGGGTTTGCTTGGGTTAGTTTGTCTCAGTCGGGTTAATTTTGCAATTTGAAGTTTGGGTTAGCTTGGGGTAGTTTGGGTTAGCTTGGATTAGTTTGGGTAGTTTGGATTAGCTTGGGTTAGTTTGGGTTAGCTTGGGTTATTTTGGGTTAGTTTGGATTATCTTGGGTTAGTTTGGGTTAGCTTGGGTTAGTTTGTCTGAGTCGGGTGTCTGTAAGCGCGCGTAGCGCGCTTATTTAATTTTGCAATTTGAATATGTTGTCGTTTTAAATGTACGATTTTTATGTCAGTGGATATTTATACCTAGGTACTATTATTAAAAAAATTCAGTTAAATCGCGTGCTTTTGTCGTT
>MU191484.1:12946-23279 GCA_016904865.1 Pissodes strobi
GGTAAAAAAGTTGTTTGCACAATATATTCCTTTACCAATTTGTTATTATTTTAGGCCGACAGTTCATCGTGAAAAACTATCAACTCTATACCTGTGAATCGCAAGTTGATACAACCACTGGAGACTGTTCGAGTGATTTGGCTCCTTTTAAAATAACATCATCTAGCCCTAGGTCTGATTGGTGCTATATTAATAGCTACACTCTGGTCAATAACTATATATGTTTGAGCACAGGCAGCGTATATATCGAAGCTTTTAACGGACAAACAAATTGTCGGAGTGAAGATATTAATCCTGTAATACAAATGGAACTAAACGACTATAAAAAACTATGTTCTGGAATTCGAGAGAGCACTGAGTTTAAATACATTCCAGACTTGAACGATAATAAGCATGTGGATATCCCAAATCAGAACAGATATGTCAAATGTGAGAATCAGCAAAAGAACTTGTGTGTTTTTCATGAAAAGAACGGTCTTTTAACCACTTATTCTAGCAATGGTGCAACTGGAATTTATATTCACAATAATAACAATGGAGGCTCGAGTGTGATATATGCTTAGACTATGCTACAGCTTATTATAGTGTTTATGTTCAGAAAATTATATACTTAATTTATAAATAGTTACTTACATAAGGCGGATCCTTCAGTATAATTGGGAAGCATAGAGAGTGAATCGCTATGGTTTTCTAAGATGAGACGTTAAGAATCTAATAGGTTTGAGATGGTTTTCGAACTTGCAAATTTAATAACTTTTCCGTAATTTCCAGGGTTAGTTTGGGTTAGATTGGCGTTCTACAATGACAGAAGCTCTGTTAATATAATTGAATTTCCTGAACTTGAACGTCAATAAGTGAATCACTTTAAATTGAAAAGGAAAACAGCCTTAACAGATGAAGTTTTTATTCCTAAAATTCCATCTGCTGTAGGTATTTATTTTTCCAAATTTATTGGAAGGAAATACTTTTATTATGTGAACAATTTGGTCAAACAAATAATTTAATGTATGTTTTTCTTATCAATATGTTATAGGGAATAGCCATCCAAATGTACAGGGTATTATTTATATTTTAACATTTGTCTACAGAATTTGTGCAACGATCTTATAGAGCCCTACATGAACCACGAGAATCCATGGGAAAGATCTCGACGTATTGAAGATTCTGATGCATCCATTGAATATTAAGGAAATCATTTAAATAAATTATTTCCTTGTTATAGAAAGCACACATCTGTTCTTAAATCACCCTTATATTAGTCAAATTTCAACAGAAATTTTCCATAAAAATTTATGTTGTAAACATTAAAAGAATACCTTTTCAGGGGGTGCAGGAGAAAACGCAAACTAGTTATTCTTATAATTTTCAAATGATGATTCATTTTTGGATAAATTTCACAATTAACATTTTTGTAAAACTTAACACAATTTTGCTACTAGCATCACAATTTTTGCAAAATTTGTCATTTGATTTCAATATTTTTCGTCTTTCTTAGTCTTCTTTGCCTCCCTCTATCGTTTTTAGCCATATCCAACTGACCATTTCTCATGGATGCCTACATTTTTTAAATTTGTGTTCGAGAACCAAAATGAAGACAGGTTTTTTTTATGAAAAAAAACTAATGTAAGATGTAGGCGTTCATTAACTATTTAAATGCAAATTCAAATTTACTTACGTATTAGTTTAATTGATGTATAACGAAGAAGTTCTTAAAGTATTTATAAGAAAGAAATTTGATTAACTGAGAACAAACAATATAGGATAAATGCTTTATTGTTTTAACTTTAGCATATTTGTAGCGTACATTAAAAATAAATGAGGTTCTGAGTATTACAAAAATAATAATAAAACAGGACGTTTTAAGCTTTTTAAATACTACTAGAAAGATACATTTTAGCGTTTAGGAAACAACTTTCCTATTCATATTTTTATTTTTGTTATCCTATAATATACTACGTATGGGTACTTATACCTCAAACTCTCAAAATGAAAGCCAAATACTGAGGGATCACCCTATCTTATTTTGCATATATTTTAACAAAATTGGAAGGGTATCTTCTAATCTCAATATTCTTTTAAATAAGAGCCAAACTATATGTTCTATCTATTCGTATCTTTATTTACAATATAACCTCTTGTTACTTGCATTGTTCACTTCATATCTTAGATTTAATAATTTTGTGAGCCGCATTGTATATAATTCCCTTTCATACCAATTAGTTGGATTAAGTTCCAAACATTTTTAAATTGTACAGGGTGTCCAGTTTTTGATGTCTTCTTTTTAAGAAAGAAGGTGTCGTGTCGTCCAAGGAGATTTAATTTTTAAAATACCTTTTCTCTTTAAAAACAGAAGATTTTGAAAGTTATAAACTTTTCGTTTACATTCAGAAGTACCTATTGTTGGAAGGAGGAAATGCTCTGAGAATTAAAACACAAAGTTTAAATTGATAATACATAATATTTTATTCAAAAATATAAAAAAAAACATTTAAATAAATAAACTCTAAGTAGGTATTCTTACAAAATAAGCTATTAGATAAAACACAAAAATCAATGTCTAAAACAAAAAAAACTTTGGTAATCAGTACCCTACTTTATTTTCTACTAACAGGAAGATGTCATAAAATGTAAAAAAAATTGATTGCTTTAAAATAGGAATAATGCAATATTTTATTTAAAAAATATGAAATAAATTATTTAAACAAACCCTATAATCATTCTGATACAAAATAAATCAACTCATTAGAATGCATTAAAATTTAAAAAAGAAAGAAAGGAAACTGGGGTAGCCTTTTAGACTTCACACATTGGATTCATGTGGCAGGGATTTGAATAGTTTTTCTCTACTGCAAATTTGCAGACGTCATTTTACAGTGTTTCTGCAACTCAGGTACGCCGAGATGCTACGTTGTTTCTGGCCATAAAGAATTGCGTTACACAACGCCTAAACGAGGTTTTTGTCCAACGTGGACAAAAATAACAGAGGTACACTAAATATTCTCTAGTATTTGTGCATACAGTCGGAGAATTTGCCTAAAAGGATAGGACCTTTTGGCGCGAAGAAGAGAACGAAATTATTCGCTCTTGCCTGAGTGAACGTTAAAATTGCACTAACTTCTTCTTCTAGCGAGCTCCTGGAGGCAAGCTAAAAGTCGACTGAGAGTGGGGATTGGCGCGAAAGTACGCGTGGGTTTCTTTCTTTCTTTGACATGTGCTGTTTGCTGAATACTGACGGAGACACGGATATATTAAATTGAAAACGCTTACACCCAATTGAAATGGCAAAATGACATTAAGCTTTATGATGGAATCGAATCATTCAGGGTTGGACTAAGGGGCATTAAAGAACTGACATATGCTGATTTAAATGTACAAATTTCTGTTTACCTGGGATTAAATAAATCAATTCCTGGATCAATCATGCCTCATTCATACTACATACATACAGGGTGTTATCACCAAACTATCCGGTGAAAAACGAAAGTTATACACGTGTTGGGGTGTTTCCCCAACATATTCCCCCGCCATGAAGATTCCATCTTCATTAACGAGCAAGAGAGAGAGAGAGAGTGAGAACTCCAACTGAGAAATAAATAAAATCTATTTACAGAACAAAAACAAAATAATACTTCTTTAAGAATTAAAAGGAACGAGGGCAACACCGCCTGAGGTTTATTCTATTCAGAAACACAAACAAAATAATACTTCTTTAGGTATTAAAGGGAACGACGGCAACATCGCCTAGGGGTTATCAACAGAATACAAACAGAGAATACTTTTTTAAGTATAATGTGAACGACCGCCACACCGCCTGGGGTTTATTAAGACACGCAGAAATCTTAAAACACGCTAATTAACACGCAGAAAATTCTTTTAAACACGCTGAAAGAACGCGCGTTAATAGAGAGTGGAGAGTGCACTTCACAAAGTACAACATTTATAATGTCACCAACATTACAATCATTCACTTATGTCATACTCGGGTAAGGAAGGTTAACTAAACTGGTGTAACTTTACTTTGTTGTAAATATAGTGTCCTTAAAAACATTGAAGGAGTTTCATAACACCATAAAACAGAAGATATAGCGAAGTGTCTACCCAAAAACATTAATTTTTCTGGGCTTAATCTTAATTAAAGTGACATGAATTCATTATACAACATTGCGGAATATTTAATGCAAAGTATTAAACGAACATCAAAAACTTGTGATATTTGTTTACGTAATGTAGCATCAAAAACGCCTCTAGGTATATAAAATAAAAACTTTTCGAAGTTTGTAAAGAGTGCTCAAAAACTACGAAAACATGACTTTCATAATCAAAATAATTTTGAAAATAAGTTTTTTAAAACAGCAAATTTAAAAAAATGTAAATTTCAATTAAGATCAAAAAAGCCTTGTATGATAACTGTTCCATAGAAAACACGAATAGTCGAATATTCGAACAGGCAAATATTCGAATATCCGATTAGTCAAATATTCGAATACAATTCCGAGTCCTAACATAAACACTAGTAGCATTCTAGTCATCTGTCATCTAATGATAATTAATAAATTAAAACTTTAAAAAGCATCTTTCTTCATAAAACCTATTTACTTAATTGCCAAATAACCTACAGCACAAAAAATAAATAAATAGTTATAATTAATTACTCTTTTTATTTTAAAAAATACAAGCCTAAATTTTAAAAAAGCATTATTACTAACATATAGCATAACAATATTATTATTAAATTTGCAAACTGTCCTAAGCACACATCTTATATTCATAACGGTGATCGCAGCTATCCGGATTTTCTATAAAACAAACTAAATTAAAATTTCGTTTTAATCATTATTTTATGATTTTAATGTCATATTTTATAGGTAAATGTCTGGAAAATAATTAATTTGAAAGAAAATATCTGAATATCCTATGCTATTAATACAAACCCGCCATAATTTTTGCCTCCTAATGGCGGATGGGCGGAGCTAAATTGCTGCTTGTCGCCACTCTCTTGTATAAAGTCACTGTAACTGAGATGAGTTGAACGATTGTTCACACGAGGATTGAAAACAGGAGCGTTTCTTGCCATCACCCGTCCTAAATGAGTATTTTGCAAGACAGGGAGGATCTTACCTAAACTATATACACCATTTAACATCAAATCATAATAGAGATCCGCACCCATCAATATATCGATGTCTGATGGGTAAGCATAATGCGGATCACTTAACCTAAACTGACTGGGGATATTGATTTTTTCTTGATCAATGGGGACTTGTGGAAGTTTGCAAGTTATGTTGTCGAGTACAGCTCAAGTCAACTTAAAACTTCTGTTATGATACACATTAGAGTATATCCTCAAATCAACCGTCTTATTCGACTTCATACTGCCTTGAGAGATTCCACTTATGTGAAGTGATTTGTTCTAGGGAACGTCGTTTAACTTATCTACGAGCTGATTGGTTACAAAGGAGTTCTGGCTTGCAGAATCTACGAGAACTTTTGCTTGAACAGGACGTCCATTAGCAGCAAACAGAGTTGCACGAGCAGTAGCTAGCTAACAACACATGAGAATTTTTATTCGAGAGAGTGGATAAGTTCAATGAATGTGTATCTTGTGACTGACTTTCTGTACTTGCATGAAAACTAGGTCCTCTATTCTGAGGTATCAAAGGGGGAGCTCTATTCTGAGGCATCTGGGGGGGATCTCTATTTTTAGATATCTGAGGGAGGGCTCTATTCAGAGGCATCTGAAGGGGGTCTCTATTCCGAGATATCTGAGCGGAATACCTATCTTGAAACATTTGAGGGGGTCCTCTATTTTGAGGAGGCAGGGTATCATGCTCTTTAAAGAGACATGACTGACTTTTGTCAAGAGAGTGGCTATTTATAGGCTGATCAATTTGAGTACCATGGGCTGCTGAGTTTTGATTATCAAAAACATTATGTTGAAAAGAGGGAGAACTATGGCCATTAAAACCATATTGAGGTGTGTGTACTTGAGAGTTGTGCAAAAGAGTATGATGTTTCTGAGCGCACAAAGAACATCTTCTGGTGGAGGTACATTTACTTCTCGAGTGACTAGTACCGAAACAATTGAAGCAAAGTTTTTTACTTTCTATAACTTTCTGCTTATCAAACAAATTTAACTTTTAAATTTTATCACAAATATATATTTTATGAGAATTTTGATTGCAAAAACTGCACAGAGCTGATTTGTTTTGTTGCCTGACAGGCAACGAGACTCCTTTCGGAGAGTTTTTCTGAGTACCGTCTAGTCTATGGAAAACGTTGCAAGTAAGCTTTCAATGATTTTTAGAGGTTCGTCTCTTAGGAATGACTTTAAAGTTTAAGTATGTACATAAATTTTTGAATAATATTGGTTATTGAGGCATTATCTGTGATTAATGTGTCAAACAATTGTATGAAAGACTTCCATTCAGAAATTTTTCCATTAAAAGGATTGATCTTTATCTCTGGTAATATTACCAAAGGTGGAGGGGAGCTCTGATGAACTACACTTTGAGAATTTGGAACAACTTGAGTGGGTGGAGTTAACTTCTGAATACATTCTTGTATCTGAAATAACAATTTAAAGCAAGTCTGTTCCATTTCCTCACGAATTTCAGTGTCAAGTGTTTCATTCCCAGGGATACATTCAATCGAGTCTCAAATTCTACTCTCTCGTGTCTTAAAACAAAATGTTTAACATTAGTCTCATTGTCTGCATTTGAATGCATCCAATTACGTACTCGTGTGATTTTACCCTTGACACTGCTACGCTGTGCTTTCAACTCTTCAAAAGACATTGTGAAATAATTTTAAATACACAATACAAAAAATATACTAATATCAATATAAATGCAATAATATCAAGACACTAACAAACACAGAAATTAAACAGTGCATATATAACAATATATCAATGAGGAAATAAACACAGTACACAAGATTTTATTATCAGTCAATTACAGAGTGTCGTAAAACTTAACACGAAAGTCTTTCACTTTTTGAGCAGTTCTGGTAGTCTCTAGAGCTCTTCGAGGTGCAGAAGTCCATCAACTCGCAAAAAAAATGGGGCGACTGAGCCACAGTAAACAATAATATATATATGGCAACAACAAACAAATAAATCAAATACAGCACTGATACCTCTACAAATTTCAATTCACAGTTTTATTCGGCTCGAATGAGATCAATTTTTGAATATTTCTTAATCTACTTCCATGCATTCAATCATCCACTCACATAAAAACTAAATACAAAAGGGTGCTTAATTAAAATAGGTACTAAAAAGTCTAGATTTGTTACTTTAAAAATGGAATTTTACACTTTCCTTTCACTCTACAAAATAACTTGACGTTCTCGTTTCTCCACTATTGTCGTAATCAGGGGTACCCTTTTATACTTCACACATTGGATTCATGTAGCTGAGATTTGAATAGATTTTCTCTACTGCAAATTTGCAGACGCCATTTTATAGTGTTTCTTCAACTCAGGTACGCCGAGATGCTACGTCGTTTCTGGCCATAAAGAATTGCGTTACACAACGCTTAAACGAGGTTTTTGTACAACGTGGACAAACATAACAGATTTTACACTAAATGTCTTCTAATATTTGTGCATACAATCGGAGAATTTGCTTAAAAGGATGCGACCTTTTGGCGCGAAGAGGTGAACGAAAATTGTCGCTCTTGCTTGAGTGAACGTTAAAATTGCACTAACTTCTTGACTTCTTCTTCTAGCGAGCTCCTGGATTGGCTTTGGCGCGAAAGTACGCGTGGGTTTCTTTCTTTCTTTGACATGTGCTGTTTGCTATTCAGTAACGGAGACACGGATATATTAAATTGGAAACGCTTACACCCAATTGAAATGGCAAAATGACATTTAGCTTTATGATGGAATCGACCATCCAGGGTTGGACTAAGGAGCATTAAAGAACTGACATATGCTGATTTAAATGTACAAATTTCTGTTTGCCTGGGGTTAAATAAATCCATTCGTAAATCAATCATGCTTCATTCATACTACATACATACAGGGCGTTATCACCAAACTATCCGGTGAAAAACGAAAGTTATACACGTGTTGGGGTGTTTCCCCAACGCTCTCCTTTTCTGTCCTTTTTTTCGTTTTATCAGGGGCATTTCATTATCCCAATTAGAGCTGATTCCGTCACACCATCTGAACTAGAGCTGATTTTCATCATTATCTCTTTTTGTAGAATGACCGTATTCTGAATCATTTCTTCTTCAGCCTTTTTTTCTGTATCGTCATTATTTCGGATATTATAGTATGTTGGTTGTATTTCTTTTCTATCATGTTTATTTCATGACGCTGTGGATCTTCTTGCCATTCTGTTGACGCTGAATCTTCCATTTTAAAAATTTCTGGGGTTACTTTGCGTTGCTGATGAGGAATACAAAAGCCGTTTAAAAACTACTTCTGCATCTAGGATTATTTACCTACGCCATATCCTCATGGCCACAATTTCATTTAAAATATTACATTCGTCAACAGGATAGCTTGAAGTTGACATGCCTGAAATGTTTCCTTCATTCGATTTTTGCTTTTGAATAGCGAACTCCAGATTTTATTTTCGTTCGGTGTGACATTGTGTTCCCCGGAAATTAGCTTGTAAATAAGAATGTATGTACAGGGTGGCTCGATTTCGTGTCTATGTATGGGGAACTCGAAAACCGTAAGAGATAGAGTGTCGGTCAAATTAAGGCAAAATTGCGCATTTAAGTGCCTAACAATATGCCGTTTAGAATGTTTTAAAATTCCGAGTATTTACGGAGATATCCAGAAAAAACCGAAATTTTGAAAACCCGTTTTATTTTTTTCCTGGGCTTATTTAAAAACGGATCTCAAATCTAATTGCACCTTTGCATTGCCACTCTTTCCGCTCTATCCAGTGATGATATCCAGTTTGAAATCCGACGTTTCGTCTTCAAGGGATCATCATCAACTTTCTTTTTTTAAATATGAACTTTAATTTTTTTATCGTTTATCAGATGGTATTGGCGTTATTAATATGAGTGTGTTTTTGTTTTTTTTTATTTTTTTTTTATTTTTATTTTTTTATTATTTTTATTTTATATATTTTGCTTTGGCGTGATTTTAAATAATTTAAGGTAGGTACTTTTGAAATTTTCATATTCTATAAAAATATTTTATTTGTTTTTTGCATTAAGTAGAAAGTTGGAGCCCGTATTAAAAATTAAAAATAATAAAATTATTTTTTACGAGAATATGGCCATGAGCTATTACTCAAACAAGCTGCTTAGTGCATTTTATTTATAAGCAAAATTCCAATAGGTGTTTTTCCATCAAAGTTCCTATAGTATCACGTAGTATGATTATAAATTGTTGATGTTCTCTATTAAATAATTTTTTTAATTGGTTAAAAGTTGGGAATATTTTATCTTTGCAGTAAGCAACTTGTTTGAGTAATAGTTCATTACCATATTCTCGTAAGAAATAATTTTACTATTTTTTATTTTTAATACGCTCCAATTTTCCACTTAATACAAAAAACAAAATAAAATAGTTTTATAGAATATAAAAATTTCAAAAGTACCTACCTTAAATTATTTAAAATTGCGCCAAAGCAAAATATGTAATTAAAAAAATAATAATAAAAATTTTAAGAAATTAAAAAATAAAAAAAAAAAAAATAAAAATACATTGTCATATTAATAACGCCAATACCATCTGAAAAACTATAAAAAAAATTAAAGTTCGTATTTAAAAAAAGAAAGTTGATGATGATCCCTTGAAGACAAAGCGTCGGATTTCAAACTGGATACCATCATTAGATAGAGCGGAAAAAGTGGCAATGCAAAAGTGCAATTGAATTTGAAATCCGTTTTTAAATAAGCCCAGGAAAAAAATAAAACGAATTTTGAAAATTTCGGTTTTTTCCGGATATCTCCGGAAATACTCGGAATTTTAAAACTTTCTAAACGGCATATTGCTAGGCACCTAAATGCGCAATTTTGCCTTAATTTGACCGACACTGTATCTCTTACGGTTTTCGAGTTCCCCATACATAGACGCGAATTCGAGCCACCCTGTACATACTGTTAAAAAATACAGTATAATTATTATTTAGTACAATGACGCCACGGCTTCAGGGTAAACATTATTGTTTCTCTCCCTCAGGCCTCGGTGCCGGTGGTTCGACTCATTCTATTTTTTGAAATTAACGTTCTATAGTTATTTGTGTATTTAGAGCGCAAAGTAACGGATTGCCGCTTGAGAAAGAATGTTACTGCGCGACGCGTAGCGGAGCGCAGTAATCTTTCGAAAACGGCAATCTTACTTTGCGCTCGAAAAACACACA